>JAQGAO010005652.1:0-13314 GCA_034697705.1 Ommatoiulus sabulosus
AGGTGAGGCATAAGTCTGGTAAATCGGCACTATTGCAGGCAGCAGGCGCAACAAGATTTTACAGACTTATGCCTCACCTTGTAACCTACACCGGTGCAGATTTTTTGGACGAATCGAATGCGCCATAAAAGTGGCAAAGGCACAGAAAATATACAAACGTTAATAACTCTCAGAACACCCCCATATCAATATGTTTTCAATAATGGATGAAATTTATATTGCAGCTTAGGGAGTCACATACCTTCGAAGATTCGATACAGCATGAATGACCTCTATGTTGATTTACTGAACTTCGCAGCACGACATCTTAAAGTCGGTGGTCGTCTGGTTTATTGGTTGCCTGTTTATCTTGAAGAGTAAATAGCTATTTGGATAAATCCAATTCTGCTAGAAACGAAAAATTGCAACAGAAATTTTAATTAAATGTACTTCATTTAGTTACTCTGATGAATTAATTCCAACCCATCCGTGCCTTGAATTAGTGAGCAATAGTGAACAGCCGTTAGCAGCACACTCAAGTCGACGACTCATCACTATGGCCAAAATTAAGGAAGTTCTGGTAAGAATTTATCTAACATTTAATTAAGAGGGTGTCCATTATCTTTTGAATATATTCTTAGACAGTTTCTTGACTGTTACTTTTACTTAAAACAGGATGCTGAAATGCCCAGGGCCCAAGTTTGTGAAAAAACTGCCGAATTTTCCAAGCAATATTTCAAAGCACAAATGGGCAATAACAGAGCTGCTTTGAAAAAACAAGAAAACAGGAAGAGGATCGACAACACATAACAAAAAATCATTTCTTTTATGCAGATTTTATACCACATTTTTAATAACTGTAAATTTGTTCAGTTTCTTAACAGGAGATTGAAATAAATGTGAATGCGTATGAATATTTTCTAACATTTCAAGTAATGCTGTACAACTTTATTCACTGTACAAATATTTATCTTTTTTAGCGATGTTGGTGCAGAATGAACCTAGATTAGGGTTATAGCCCAGAATAATAAAATGTAGTCAATTTTCCAATTGCCTGCAGCTCGGACGTCCATTTGCCGCAAGAGCAAAAAATAAAAAAAATTACCAGCTTCAATGAGATGGTGCTAGCTGTAATGTAGAAAACAGGTTTTCTATAACCTTTAAATGAATGTCTGGAACACCATTTTGGGCGTTCTAAAAATAGACAAAATTTTGAGAATTATACAGTACCAATTAGCAAAATGTAAAAGATTTGTTAAAAGTATGTTAACTTTAACAAACCTGACACTTTTCAGTGATCTGTTTAGCTGCCCATGATGCTATATCTCTATGAGGATTATCCTTTTTCTTTTGAGCCGTTGGCTTGAATGATTGAGGTGACAATGAGATGTTATTTGATGCCTGTTAATTTGAAGTTTTCTGCAGTATTAGTCAGGGTTGTGGACAAGTACGACCATTATGGTTATAAAAGCATTTTACTTACGAGAAACAGTCCATACAGGGCTCTCATGTTATTGGGATTAATTTTAATCGCCTTTGAAAAGTAGGCACTGGCTAGTACCATATTATCGTAGCCTCCCTGAGTATATCGAATCTGAAAGCAATGCTTGGTGTAATGTAGACAACTTTTATAACGAACTTTTTAAACTTTTTAGAATAAAAACTTACCTCAGCATAACGCTGATAATACAGATGATTATGCGGATTAAATAAAATTACTTCTTCCATGCAGAATGCTGCTTTGTTATACTCCTGTTCTTGAATGTATAAATCACATAACTCAAGCCATGCTTCTTGATCACTCATGAACCTACAAAACAAACATGACAAAAGCAACCGTCATTTATAACAAATCTTAACAAAATTCAATAGGGGAGATGAACTTTAAAAAAGTAATACAAATTTGGAAGAGATTTTGTTCACAAATATTGGATTCAGTGATTTCTGAAAGCCATTATTTGTATGCTCAATGCAAATATGTTACGTAGTTAGGAATTGTAGCAACATTTTCGTTAAAAACCACCTAGGGATACTGATGACTTCCATAATTAAGAGTACATAAGAGTTCATGTCCTTCATATATTTTAAAATCTTTATTCACTTACTTCTTTAGGTAGTCTGCTAGTTCTTTGATTGCTTCAATTGTCTTTCCCTGAGCTTTAAATATGGCAATTTTTCTTTTCTGAGCAGCCTACAAATTGCAAATTATACTTCAGTGGCACAAAAATGCAACATCATAAATGATCTCAGAGTAAACCTATGACCCACGTCATTGAATGGTAATTCAATGAAAAAAATTACCAAATTTGTTTTATCCTTTATTAAAACTGAATCATAATATTTGATGGCTTCTTCATAGCTAAGTAGCAAAATGACAGAAAATCAAGGAATAGCTTAGTGAAAGTTGCAATTAAAAATTTACAAACAAATGCACTCTAACAAAACTTACTTTTCATCTACTTCATGCTTCATGGCCATAAGGATTTTGACACGTAGACTATCTGGAAATTGCTCTTTTAATGCCTTCAAGCAAACCTGTATAAAGGTAAACGTTTATTTGCCGTTAACGAAATTTAAAACTCAATTATCGTCCATAGTAGAGCTGGGCGAGCTGAACCAGTCTTAATCTTCTTCCTTAAAAAAGGAAGAAGATAAAGATAGGTGAGGATCAAAGGAAATTAATAAAAAACTACCCCATCTTTTGCATATGGTACAAATGAAAAACACACCTAATATGATAACATTATGATGGTGTTTTCTAGGGAGGTCCTAAATCTGGCATTAATTTAATATCGTATTCCCTTTTCAGTTTTGGAAAGTGATCTCTAATTGTATCTTGTTACAAACCTCAAGAATAAAACTTTACATCTTTTTTCTAAACAAAAAAAGACATATTTACTACACTGTACCATTAAATGTAGCTTGAATCACTTGCCAATGTGTGCAGATATTTCCTATTCACATGTACGAGAGAGTTAACGCACTAAGGGGCACAGCCCCTTTTGGCATATTTTGTTATTTGTTTTCAATTGTTGGCTAACCCATTGTTACAGATGCCTTCAGTTGGGATGTCCTAGCTGAAGGCATTGAACAGTTGAATTAAATGAAAATAACTGAACTCATGCATTTTGCAATGTATAAAAGTAATGCACTCAAGAATGCTTGGTCATGCTTACGATGATACGCTATTATAACTTTGCAAAATCTAGTTTAATTGTTTGTTAATTGTGCATGCATGATCGATATTCATTTTTTTGTAGATTTTTCGTGCTGTGACATTCCTTTTTAAATAATCCATTACGGTTTTTTTTCCGGAAACAATATGCAAGGAGCAAATGGGTCATTTTATTACCTTAGCTACGTCCAAACGATGGCAATCAAAAGCTGCCAAGCAGACTTGTTCATAGACATTCCACACTGAAATGTCATAATGGTTATCAAAACGATAATTATATTAGTAAACAACTAAGATTCCTTTTAATGCAAAAACTCACTTTCATCTTTTAAACTTCGTATGTCTCGACATAGAACTGTTTCCCAATACTCGAGGACTTCTTCACTCTGCCTCACACCGTCCTCTCGCCAAGACCTCAATTTATCGCGCACCTCTATGATGCAATATTACACAATAATCATGATTAATTAACCGCAAATGAAGTCACAATAATAATAAAAGCTCAAACAAATTCACCTTCAAGTTCCGTAAACTGTTTTTCTGGAGCCATATTTGATGATAAAGCGTCTGAATTTGGAAGCCACGTGAAATACCGCTTCCGACGAGATTATAAACGAGATTTGAAAGCACATGGAGTGGTTGCCATGGCAATTAGGACGCTCTTTTGGGCAGCTATAAAGTGTATCTTCTCTGTATGAACTTAAAATGATTTCGTCCAAATTTTCACTTTTAAAGTATAATAATCCAATTTTAGTATCACGCAATGCTGACAGAAAATCCCCCACTGCTAGTGTAAGTGTATTCCATATTTATGTTTTGATTATTTTATTTTTATTCATTATTAATGTTAATTAAATTTCAAAATTTGAAATTCTACAATTTTGTAAAATGTGGATTATTTATTTATTATTTTTTTTATATGTTCTACTATTATTTTTAAAAGTCGTGGAATAAAATTGTCATCTGAATTAACAATGACGTATTTATTATTGGATGGAGAAATAAATTGTCAAATTTAAAATACGCAATTAGTCATTTTGATTAAAATACATTTACTTGGATGTTTTGTTTTTTTTTACGAAATTAACAACTTTTTTTAATTTTTTTTTTACTTATTTTTCCTTTTAACAAATTGGCTCTAGAATGTTGAACTAAGTTTGAAAACTTAAAAATTAAAAGCGTATATAAAAACAAAAATTGAATGTAGGCCTAATGTAGTGTAAAGTTTGATTTTTCAGAAATCAAAAAATCAAGAAATCAGAAATCGTTGTAATTTAATTAAATTTCAAAATTTGAAAGTGAAATGCTACAATTTTGAAAAATTAACATTATTTTTTATTATTACTGTTTCGTACAAGTCGTGAAATGTACGGAATAAAATTGTCATCCCAATTAACAATGACGTAATTATTATTTCTTGGAGAAATAAATTGTTTATTTTAAAATATGCAATTAGAAATTTAATTAAAATGTACTTGGATTTCGATTATTTTCACATTTTTGAAATATTGTTTTCTTATTATAATATATCTCGTTTTCTATTTATTTTGAATTTTGCAACCTTTGAATTTATTTTTTTTCCAAGAAACCACCTTTCTTTACAATGTTTAAGAAATTATATTTTTACTTTCATTTTTTTTAACAAATTGACTCTAGAATGTTGACAATAGTTTGAAAACTTAAAAATTAAAAGCTTATATAAAACTAAAATTTAATGTAATGCAGTTTTATAGAAAGTTTGATTTTTCAGAAAGGTATTGTCGGATCAAACTCGTTTTAATAATTTACATTAACTTATAACGAAAATACTACTCTGAAAAATCAAACTTCCTAAAAACTGCATTACATTAAATATTTTAGATTTTATATAGGCTTTTAATCTAAAATCATGTCATCTTACAAAAATGTGTTAATTAAGTTCACAAGTGTAATGAATTTACAATGTAATTTTGATAATTATATAATACGAATGGAAGTAAAAAAAAATAGCAAATAAAATTAAATAATTAAATTAGCATCTATACGTGAAAATTCATTGAATATTTCCTAACATTTAGGTTAGTAAAAGATTAGCTGTGTCTCCGGCCGGTAGTAGTTCTGCAAGCAGTTCTCCTACAAAATCCTCCAAATTAAGTGACTTCAAACTTCCTCCTATTGATGATAGAGCAGCCCTTCGAGAAACTCAAGAAATTCTTGACGTAATTCTTCCTCCAAGGTGTCCATCAATACTTCTTCTAAAATACTATATTTGCATATTTAATAATGCAAAACTAATGCACAAAGGTTCATTTTCGGTTCATTTTATGCAGAGAATGGTCTAAAAACGGAGAAACATGGGTTCAACATGTATCGAGCATTCCAGCCACTCGGACAGATGTTATAGCTCTTCAGGAGCAGATGGACACCAAGTTAATGCAAAGACAGGCCAGGGAAACAGGAATATGTCCAGTGAGAAGGGAACTTTACTCTCAATGCTTTGGTAAAACTGAAAGTTATCTAACCTGTAAAGAAAAAGTTTATGGAGATGAAAATAAAATGTTATTTTTGTCAGATGAATTAATTCGGCATGTCGCCATCAACTGTGCTGAAAGAGGTCTTCTTCTGCTGCGTGTTCGAGATGAAATCAGCATGACAATAGCAGCTTATCAAACACTGTACGAAAGTAGCATAGCTTTTGGCATGCGAAAAGCTTTACAGTCAGAAAAAGGACGAGCAGACATGGAGAAACAAGTGAGGAACATTTGAATTTTTCCTCAGCGTTCAGCGTTACGTAAACGCTGATAATTTTGAAAATTATGTTCCAAGTATATAATTAGGCATTTTGCAAGCTAGATTAGAGAACTGGAAAAAGAAAAACGCGATTTAGAGAATCAAGTGGAAGAATTGAAGGCGAAATACGAGCAAAGCGAAAGAATGGCAGTTGAGCAGCGGGAGATGATGGAAAGGAAACACGCGGAAGAATTACAGTTTTTCAGAAGAACTAACCAACAATTAAAAGTCAGTCGAAAATGTCATTTTTTGCAATTCTTATCAATTTCTCACATGCTCACACAATTTTATATTCATTCCAGGCTCAATTGGAAGGAATTATTGCAGCAAAAATATAAATAAACAAGTATGAAGATTTAGTCAATATGAATGAATTTGAACATATATTAAATGTCAACCATTTATTAATAGATTTAGGTACCATAATAATAATAGTTTTCACAAAATGTATAGCATTTCATATATTCTTAGACTTTTTAAATTTTAATCAACCATGGAATGAAACCAAATTTCTGTTAATGAAACTGTATAATATATTTAGTAGTTTCCATTTTACCAACAGTTACTTTTAAAAGTTAAAAATGAAAATTCGTTTTCTGCAGATAATTGAGCAGATATCTGTTGTGATAATTAAGCATTGAACACCTACATTAAATTCCATATCAACTTTATCTACAATGTACATGTCAATCATTTTTTCTGTCAAAATAATATTGATATTGAAGATTATCATCTTTTACAAAACCCCAGTTTATTTTTATAGTAAAAAATACACAAAAAGTCCGCTTATATACATTGTTAAAAAGTATGGCAAATATCAAAAAATACTCTTGGCAGTAATAATTCATTATGGAATGCATTATGCTAAAATTACAGAACCTGAATTCTCAGCATATTAAATGGTTCACAAAAAACTTGTGTGTCACAATTTGAAAAATTCATACAAATTTTGGCTAGCATTTTTGAAATTTGTGAACCAAATTTGTTTTATGTGTGAACTGATGTTCACGCATAAAACATAGTTGAGAAATACAGTCAAGTAAAAACAAAGTAGACTTTATGAAATGCTTTAAGCTGCATTCAAAACACAAAAAGTGGCCTGATGTTAAAAGCCCATCAAGCAGCCCAAATGTTCCAAACCCACTATGTACAGATGATACCGTAAAAAAATGGCATCATGGCTGCCTAATAAACGGAATGTAACTCGAAGTAAAATTTGAATCAATACACATTGAGCTAAAAGTAACGAAATATATCTTAACACATTTTTTCAAACTAGTGTTCAATCGATTAGTAATTCAATTAAGTTGCAACCTTTTAAGTACAAAACTTTCTATAAATTGACAAAACTTCTTGAAAGGAGTGTCATACATCAGTGCCACTAAGTCACAAGGCACGATTGGGTAAGTTTCTTAGCTACACTCTGAAAAGTATATAAGAATAATGTCCATTCTTTCCTAATCATGAATTTTGTTAGCAATTCTCAACTAAATTTCCAAAACATGATTAAAAAATAAAAAAATAAAATATTATAGACAAAGTAAACTACAGCCGTTGCAGTCATCTGTATATCAAGTAATTCATATAACTAAAACCAAATAATTGTAATGTTTTCATTACAATTAAAAGATGTAAAAAAATCAATGACGAAGTGAATACTTCTTGTGATATTTGGAGCAATTCTCAAAATGTAATTTGGCATAAGCCAGGTATTGCTGCCAATAGCACTAAATCTAGGCATTCTCAAAAAAAGTGCTCAAAAAAGAACTGAGAAATCGAGGCACATTTAGCAGTTACCACAAGTGCAGCAAAGTGCATGTTTCGTGTAAAGTTTCAAACTGAGGTGTGTTGTGTGTCCTCTTTGTCATCCTTTTCTTTTTTCTCCTGCTTGTTATTGCTTTTTGTTATTTCGGCTTCGTTGGGCTGCGTCAAGACGTACTCATCGTGATCACGAGAAACTGAATCGTCAAAGTCAACGCTGCGGGGTTTATTACTAAAAAAAATGATAAATCTCCATCATTAATAAACACTGCTCATACACTTTAACCTTTTTGTAAGAAGGATTCAAATTACTCACTGTCCAGCAATTCTGCAGTACAAGCAGCACATCATCATAAACATGATAAACAATATGACACATGCAGTAATAGCACTCCAGAAACCGATTTGCAGAGGCTGCTCATACTGCCACCACGGCATAAAATATGGTGGATACATAGGCGGGGCTGGTCCCCAAAGGGTCATCATGTAAACGTTCCAAAAGGCGCATTCGGTTTGTCGATAATCTTGAGCCATGTGTGAATATCGTGTAGTATTAATACTGAGGTACTTCATTTGGTTACGCAGGACAGGATCCCAGACAATATAAGGCACATTAGGTTGTATTGGACTTCTGAAAATTGCAGGAAAAACATATTAAACAAGGAACAGCAGGACGAATTTTACCAATGACCGTTACTAAATAAAAAAAGGAATATGGAAGTTGATGTAACTATGTGGAAAGTGACACCAAAGAGATGCTGTGGCAAAATTGCACTTCCAAAACCTAAGGCATTCTGAATTCTGCATATCGTATTAAAAGAAAATCAACTCTGTATCAAGTGAACAACTGAAACATCTCACAAGTATCAAGGTGATCACATGTAACACATGTATTCATAGCACTAGTCATATTCAAGCTAAAGATTATATCCATGGAGTAGCGAGTACTTTTTGATCTCATGTGTTTTTAATTGAGTTCATGGGCTGAATGTGGCCGAGACAGTTATGACAGAATTGGCCTTAACAAACAGCTGGGTAACGAGAATCTTTGGTATTATAGCTAGAAACCAGATTTCAGTTTGGCATTTATAAACTCGTGTAAGAGATTTTCAAATCTTATCAAGCTGTTAACTAAGTGAAACGCCTCCTTCAAATAAAAAGTTTTGAACGTTTCCCAACCTGTACTTAGCGAAATTACTCCACAATTTCATCATCAAATCACTCATTTTGCGATCCTCTTCGGTCCATACCGTGGCACGGTACATGGGATCGATCAAGGGAAAGTATTTTGAATCCAAAAATGGAGCTCCAGTAATGAAATACCACTCTGCGTTATGAGGCACAGCTAAATAAACACGGAAGAATGACAGATGGATTATTATAAATCAATGGAATATTGTGGCCTTATACTGTGTATGTGAGCACGTGGAAATGCAGACCTTGCCATTGTGGACGCCTGAGGGACTCCACCGAAGTGTTGAACACATACATGTATGTCTTTACACCTCGGTCAGTCAACAATTTCACCATTTTGTCCACGGGGGCTTTATATATAGCATCAGACAGCATCTATTAACCAAATAACATAATTATTAAAAAATGTAAAGCAAGGTTAAGAAATGTTATCATGCGTTACTGCATTCAAACCCTATTTTCTCAAAGCTAAATATTTGTACCACCATTTATCCATTGTACTAATAATCTGAAATCACTTTTGAACACAGCAATGGTTTCAAAACATGCAAATGCTGTAAGAAAGACTATTTGTGAGCCAAAAAGGATGCATATAATGAATCTGAAATTTTTTTTTTTGCATTCCTTTAACAGAATGACAAGTTTTAAAAAATTTCATAGTACAAACTAGTACATGATTTGATCACACATTTAAGATGGAATTCTTTGTTTGTGCAAAACAGATCTCAAATCCACTGATCCAAAAGATTAATCAATTTTTTTTATATTAAAAACTGTTATCATAGTTGAAAAAGCAGAAAACAAGAAATTAATTGGTCTTACATTAACATAACTTTCCCGTGCCAATGTTTCATTCTTTGGATCTGCCCAATTTGTATAAGCATACAAAATGGCATTAAATGCACCTTTAGCATTCATAGTGTAATTATACATCTTGATGTAGTCATTTATTTTCTGCTGGAAATACAGGTGGTTGACCTGATAATTCACCACTGATAATGCCAGGTCCTTTACTGCAAAGAGAAACAAAATTATGTTGAAGGATTTGACATTTAAAAGAAAATAAGATCTTCAGACTGCATATTTATTTTTGTAGATGTCTTTCAATTACTTACACAAAATGTATGCTCCTGCATCTCTTGTCACGCCCGTCACGTACACTTTATTTGTATCAAACTGTCCTCTGGAAATAATGTCTTCCGGTGAATTTGGCAAAAAGCGGTGCTGTTCCAGCATGCTGATATTCTTGTCCACTACAGGAGCCCATGGAAAGAACCCTAATTGTGGCTACAAAGAGCAATGAAACTCAAATTAACGAGTTTTCAAAAAGATGTATTGAAAACCACACAAGAAAAAACGTCCAGTCAAACCTTAAGGCTAAACTCGGTAAGTTCTCGAGGTGACCTATTGCGAAGACACTGAACTAATCGTTGATTTGAATTTGCATCACATCCGACTCTTTCAGCAAAAACTCGACTGGTGTTGCGAGCTCGATCCAAATTTGTTATCACTCCCCAATCGGCAACGGCAGAGCCATCTTGGGCTATCACAGTCTGGAATAATTCTACAAGAAAACAGAAATACAATAAGTATCTAAAGGCTCTTTTACAATATGAATACAATGAAATGGTTTACATTTCTAAGAAATTTCACAGTTAATGCAAAATCAATGGCAAAGTATTTACCT
This sequence comes from Ommatoiulus sabulosus, assembly GCA_034697705.1. Lineage (NCBI taxonomy): Eukaryota > Metazoa > Arthropoda > Diplopoda > Julida > Julidae > Ommatoiulus > Ommatoiulus sabulosus. The sequence goes on from JAQGAO010005652.1 coordinate 10,566, forward strand.
TGTGTTCTTGGTGAGAGCATGTGTAAGCCCGCACTTGCAGCGCCTGCATCAGGCCCAAACAATGTGATTTTCAAGGGGTTGCCATAAAAAGAGGCAATGTTGTTATAGACCCAACGAATTGCCATACTCTGATCCAATAAACCGTAATTTCCTGGAGATTCCCGTTCTCCGGTGCTAAAAAACCCTAATAAAGCATAGGCACCCAATTAAAATTCTTGAATAAAATCGTATTAAAAAACCAAAAACCTAATGTCATGCAGGTTTCATATTCTGCTATTTCAAAATAAGACTATCTTCAATTTCGTAAAACCCAATGTATTTAACCCCATCAAATTTTGAAATGGGCACAAGCAATTCTGAATTTTCTACGATGTTTGTCTAGAAGAACACAATTTAAAAATTTTAACATTTCACGTGAGTCTTGTGTAATCTTGTTTGGTTATTAAGAAAATAATAACGTTACGCATAAAGGTGGATGTATACTGTATGGATTACAGTAAGTATCCCAAACATGATAGTACTTTATAATTACATGGCACTTACCCAGAGCGCCCAATCTGTAATTGAATGTCACGACCACAACTTTCATTGCTGCAGCCATCATATGGCCAGGAAAGTATGCCGAAGTTCCAGATTCAAATTCCCCGCCATGAATAAAAATCATAACTGGATATGCCTCACCATAGGCTTGAACCTTAAAAAAGTCAGAATGAGTAAATGTGGTTATGAACTAAGTTACAGTAGGAAGAGTTTTAATTGTAATCCTCGCATCAATCTTAAAGACAGAACTAAAACACGTCTTATTAATGTAAAGTAGATGTGAACTAATTTTCAAAGTTTTTATTCTAAACTAACAACTGGTTTCAATAGATGTCATAATCCAACTGCAACTTCTGTATAACACATAATTAATACTGAATTTTAAATAAATTATGTATCGATATAAATCTGGTCGATATTGGATAAATGTGGGAATTCATCATGCAAAATGTAATACAAAACAACTTGTTTTGCAGTCTAAATTTTTTTTAAATTTAAACTGCGGAGCTTTTAAATCAATTTAATTTATAATTTTAGTCTTACGGATGGCGTGAAAATATTTAGAAAAAGGCAGTCTTCATCCATCGGTACGGGTCTTCCGGTGTTATCCTTTATTCCTAAAGGTTGAGGACAAGCCGGCCGGTAAGAGTACGCCTCAAGCCGATGCCATCCTCTGTATTCCTCGGGAGGCTGTAATGGATTAAGACATATCAGTACTCCGGAATTTGATAAATAGCTTTCTCATCTTACAAAATGAAGCATTACTTACCCGAAATCGCCGCTCTCGTATGGGTGCCGCAGCATAAGGTATCCCGAGAAAGACCGTAACATTGCCGTAAATTTGGGCTGGTTGTCCAGGAATGTTTTGTCGGCGTTGCTGATACATAGTGTCTGGATGATCGCATATATATTCCATCAGACCTGATACTTCACCTAATTTGGTTTTCACGGTAACCGTCTGCGAGGAACCTCCTGGTGGGTTACAAGTCCCTCTAGAAACAGGTGGAAACGCTGGACCATATCTGGCGTTGGGATCAGTTAAGGTGTACGTTGGAGAATTGAAAACTGGTCTCCCAAACGAATCCTGACTCTGTGGGATTCCACCAATGTTGGGCTGGGGATAACCACTTGTGGAATAAAAAGATCGCCCGTCTTGGCCATAATTTTGTCCGTCACCTGGCTGGCCATAGGTCGGATTCCCAAAATTGGGATAATTTTGGCCACTTTGTCCATAGCCACTACCACTACCTCCATATTGCTGATCTGGTCGATAATATTGTCCTTGTACTCCTTCGAGCGTGTAAACGGTCACAAAAAATAAACAACAAACCTGAAACGGAGTGGCAGCGAACTTCCATTTCGACTTCATTTTTGTTCGACTACAGAATGTTGCTTATCACCAACAGATATTATACCATTGTTGCCTAACGATTCACAAACACACTGTTTCAACCTATTCCACAATCGCGTGAATCATATCAAAATCAAGACTGATAACCTGAGTCAACATTCAACAAACAGTTCAAAAGGTGTGGCACCCTACGCACACTCTTAACCCTTGCCTTGTTTAATGTTTGTTAAATGTTTCAAACTGGTGCATTATGGGTACCTTTTTAGAAGCATTATGGGTAACTTTATTGATGCATTATGGGTAAGACGAGCGCGAAATTCAAATGAAGTCCTGTTTCTCGCGTGATAGATTCTGCTTTCGGCTATTCAATTTCTTTGTTTTTCTTGCAACTGTAACGGTCCGAGTCAAATATTTGCTTGACTTTAATTTCGACATTTCGAACCATTTCTATCTCTACAATTTTTAATAACTTTTATTTTAAAATAAATGCGGGAAGATGAACGGAATTTAATTAATGCATAAATTTAAGGATATAATTAAAATCATTGAATTATTTCTGTCAATCATTTGAAAGGGCCAACCCCATAAATTTCATATTCCTCCTCCCGCACTTTGTCATGTTTTTGAAAAAAAAATTGCATGACCAGTGACAAAATTGATATATGCCAATGCCATCCACGATTTTATTTGCAATCGTGTTTTACATCGATTTTTGCAAAATATTCTAATCTCAATTGACCCTTTTGCTAATCAGATCCTCTTGCGGATTTTTAAGGAACTGCTGAAAGGCCTGTAACGACGCTCTGGTGCTGTCAGCTTATAGATAAGTTGCACATGCATGATGTAGCCAGCATGTGC
>JAQGAO010005653.1:0-13314 GCA_034697705.1 Ommatoiulus sabulosus
CGACATCTCACCAGGGGGGGAGGGGGGGTCGAAAAATCACCAAAATCGCCTCACGTAATTAATGGACGCCCCCATAGGCCTACTTGCATATATGCATAGTATATAGAGTGTATTTAATTCAATTGTATAGAAAGCATACTTAAATATGGTTTAGGTGTTTCAATTAAATTCAATGATAGACCAACCATAAATTTTATTTATCTGAGATCAATTCAAACAATATTAATCCGTGATGAGCAAAAAATGTTTTTTGTCATAAAAGTAAAAATGTTTTGTGTAAATTAATAAACGATTAGTTCGTGTTATTTAGATAATTTTCATATTATGGCTAGCTATCTTGATTTCCAGAGCATATATAAAATTCCATAACCTTAGTTCTCCAAGTTTCTAATTTTGAATTCCGAGACCCCACTATAAAGGATGTAGGGTAGTTTAGGTTGGTCATTATGTTTCAGGAAGTCCAGTTACATGTATGTGAAGAAAAACAAAGTTTGGCATGTTTTGGGGCATCGAGCGAACACCCAGGACGAAAAACAACGCCGCAAAAAATGTCCCGCTGGGGGTCAGTGAGGAAGAAGGCGCGCGAGACACTGGACACGTGTCCTCGTCCACACGCGTGCCCAATGCTCGCGTAATTGTCCATTGTGTCCGGCACGACGCCGAACGAAGATGGCGGATGGCTATTTCGAAAACACGTCCTGCCAATTAACTCGACGAAAATTTGGGATGAAAAGAGGAAATTTTGGGCAATAGAAAAATTTTCTGTTAAGTCCGAATCGTGCGAACCCCGCTCGCCCTCGACTGACCATAACGACGTTAATTTATTAGCGCCCATGTTACGCACAAAGAGAGATGCAAGAAAGATAATAATGCGGTCTACAACTGACCGCTGGGCCCTCGGGGACACCCTATACGCCCAGCGCAATAAATTAGGGAAAAAAGTTTAAATAAAGACGCCAAAAGGAGAAAACAACATTGGGTCAGTCGAATGGTTGATTGTTATTGTCCAGTTAAGGGCATAAATCGCGCTCGGGTTAACTAAGGTTCGAGTGGTCATTCTACGGTGGTAACATGTTCGGCCCAAGGGTTAAAAGCTGCCCAGAAAGCCATCAAATTAGGGAGTGGGTCAATGATGTATGGTTTGACATGCATGTAAGGCTACCGTACGCGTGGTCAAGCGGTCAGCAATGCTATGTTGCGACGATATCACCGGAACACACGATGCTCACTCGTGTTAATAGTAAAAAAATCTATACATGTATATATAAAGAAGAGCTCTATGTTCCGAGCGTTGTGGATGGATGGATACACGAGTGCCTGGTCAGGGGCCGCGGTTATACGGAGCCCCGTAGCGGAAGATTACACGTGATGACGCAAAACGCGTACAAAATGAAAAAAAGAAAGAAAATATTCCGCTACGGGGCTCCGTATGTTTTGTGGTTCGTTCTTTAGGCTTACTTCGTCGCTTTCACTCGATCACTTCGTTCTATCAGTAAGTATAGCTAGGGCAAACCCTGCAGCTAGTTGTACATTCAATTCAATTCAACTCAGTACCCTATATACAGTCAGCATGCAACTAAATGCCATATGGTAGGGGGGTCGAGCCCATTTTCAGGAGAAAGCTATACGTCAGTTGCGATCGACTTAGACATCATTGTTAAATTGAACTTGAATTAAATTTAAACTATTGTCAGGAAGGTTATTCCATCGTCTAATCGCGTGCAAAAAGAAAGACCAATAGTAGTAAGCATCCGTATTAGCACGGAGCTCAGTCAGGGGTTTAGAATGATTATGCCTATACTTCTACAGTGGTTGTTAGGCATGAAGATATTGGACACAAGATACGAATTAGAAGGTTGATTGAAACGTTTAAATAAGCCCATAGATAAATTTTCTCGTCTCGCTCTCAATGAGTCCCAATTTTAAGAGTGAAGCATCTCTGTCACACTTGCAGGATGTTGGTAGTTTCCCTTAACAGGAGGTGTACTCTCTTTGGGAGGATGGACAGGAAAAGAGATATTTACCACTTTTTAATGTTTTAAACAGGCCTTCTTCATGATATGAAAATAATGTTACTGCTTTATGCAAGAAAAATTAAGAGGGACCGCTTACTAGGGCCTATATTCCGTACATTTAAAATTGAAATTCAATATCTAAATTCCCCAAGATGTAAATGATTGCTCTTTTGTTTAATTTTTCGTTAAATTCCATTATATTTATAAAATTGCTCTGAAATTGTTATACCCACGAGCGTAACTTTTAACTTTATTAATCGTACTTTTGGTATGAATTTCGTGAAATTCCATTATTTTATGAAAATTGCTTTTTTTAATTTTGGCATCAAAAATGTTCCTGATCGTCTGGAATATTTTACTGTTTGATCATCAGAAACTGAGTCGGTTACTTGAAATTGTTATTCCCACGAGCGTAATTGTTAACTTTAATAATAGGGTATTTTCACTATATCACCATAAGGACATTTTCGTGATGAAGATCAAAACGCTCTCTGATTGGCTGGTGCGGCAAAGGTGCTTCTGTAGTGGATTGCTATGCGAGTATAGGCCTAGACTAGACTGACAAAGTTGAATTGTTTGATGACATTCAGATGACATTTGATGCATTACTAGGTATCTTTTATCTACAGACTATTTAAAAATGAACATTTCTGCAAAGCACAATCAGACAACCTTCCTAAAGATACTGAGTTGAATGAAATTGAATTCAACTTGGTCATGGTCATCTAACATTTTTTCCAATTATTTTCTCCTATCCGAACCACTTGAAGAAATGAACCGTCCATGTTTAGCTATAAATTTCTGCTATTTATGGTTTCCACTTGCCACAAATTTTGAAATTTTTCATCAATAAATCTCATTTTTCATTCACATTCTCATTGCCATTGGTGAATCCTAAGGGATGATAACATAGTTTAATGCTGAGGTCGAGCATAAATGTCAGCTAATTATATAGGTGGTAATTAGTTTCCAAATTTTATGGCGCTCCCACTGACCCGTGGTCAGCGCTTAATCGACCGCAATATTCGTAGCGCATAAATTTCGGTCTGAAAGCCCAGCTGAAGGGTTGAGATTTAAACACTCAAGTGGAAACAAGTTCAACGAGTACAAACAAACTATATGCCTTTTAAATTATTACATATTATTTACGCTACAGCAAAAATCTAGTCGATGTTTTGTCAAATGTATAGACCTACTGCCAAATTTCTGGGTTAAAATAAACTTTTTTTTCACGCAATATAATTTACTAACGAAATCATTTCATTTTTAATTTTTTTTATAAAGTGATAAATGTTTTTTAAATAAGAATTTTCCTAATTCTGTCATTTTTTTTTTTAAAAAATTCTCCCCTGCCTGCCCCTTCCAAAGGTACTGAGTCTGATTATAGGATACCTTCAATTTGAAGCGTTTTCCAGTCGCTTGCCAACAAGTGTCGCTTAGTGGTAAGCGTCTGTAACAATACTATTAGTTTTCAATCATTCCAATTATTCCAAAATACAACAATATTTTCAAACGAGTTAGGGATATATTCATCCCTATAATAGTCACTGTAGAAGTAGACACCACCATACCCAGGACTACTGGTCCTTCTTCTTGCGTGCGATTAGACAAGGAACAACCTTCGAAAACACAGTAAAAATTACTTCAATACCAGTTTAACAATGATGTCTAAAGGCAGGGATCCACCTATTAAACATTGTTGCGAAACAGGGGTTTCGCAACAATGTTTCGTTGGTGGATCCCCGCCTTAAGTTGCTACTGGCGAGGGAGTATTCTCCTAAAGCTGGATGCGACCCCCCTACCACGTGGCATTTATTTGCTGACTTCATGTAGGGTACTGAGTTGAATTGAATTGAGTTTTCAACGCGGTTTTCCAAAAGCGTACACACGTCTTCCATTACAGGTTATAAGTAAACAAATATTAGTGCAAGTGTTCCATGCAAGTATAAACTTAATTTTGGCATACCCTGAATAACCAAAGTAAATAAATTATTTTTTAATTTCTTCAATACTGACAAAACATTTTTCATTCTGAGATTAACCAAGTTTAATGTATATGCTATAATGTAGTGAAATGAATGATCAAAACAAGTTGCAATGCCGTCAGTCAGGTAAAACTATGGTAACCTAAAATGTCTTTTTATTGAATGTGGAGCTCATTTTGCTAAACTTAATACCATATTAAACCGGGGATTGACTACTTGTTAATGCTGTATACCACGTCCGCCACAAGTGAGGGTTTGATACGTAACGCACACAGACATACTATGAAAACAAAACTTACGAGTTTGATACATATGAAACAAGTCATGATTTTAGAGAACTTATTTTGAAAGGGAGCAATTATTCAGTAAAAGCGACAGAACTTCGTACACCTATATAGTCTCGGCCTAAACGGTATAGGATATACTGTATAAGTAGTGTCACTATTTTATCACGCATCACATTGCATTAAAGTGCACTAAAACTCGCTTTATCTGCAAATGAGAAACTCTAGAGTTGGGTCCCTTCTCATACATTTTCCTGATTCCGGTGTCTTTATTTGGAAAGAGAGATGGTTTCGTATCTCCCCGCAGCGAGTCTACCTTTTAGCCCATAGCTCGTAATTAGTGTCGACCATGCACGCCACTCGACTCCACTCCAGTACAGGGATCGGATTACGGATCAAGAGTCGTCGTCATAAATAGTTGAGCGATCTCCGAGCCAACTCACTCATTACGGTACGATGCCACGAAACGGCTCTCTTATAAATAAATGAGCGCTCGGCCGGAGCGTCATCATCATTGGCCGCACCAAAACTCTTTTAAGCAGCGAATTGATGCTCTTGCTCTCGCAATATTTATCTTTAATCAACTGAAACTTGCCTCTTCTCTCTTGGATCGAGATTCAAAAACCGAGGCAAAACACGACACGAAATCGATCGACGAAAACGACCAGAAAGCGCCCTGGGCACAGTATACGTAATAGAAGTAGGATCACTACGTGTCGGCACTTTGATGTTTTCGTGGCAAAAACACTGCAGCGCCGCCCTGTTGGCGTAGACATACCTGCAGTGCCTTGTGGTGCTATGATGCAGAGAGCCGGCACCGTAAGGGGGGTGGCATAGGGGCCATTCAAGATGGACGTCCTCATGCAGGGGGTAGGGGGGAATATGTTGAGTCCCGGACACAATGTGGACGGGAGGAGGTATGACCATCTCGGACGTCCACTTGAAAAAAAAAAAAAAAAAAAACAATGCTAAATAAAAACAGTTCCCTGGGTAAGATGGAAATTGGACGCAATATCACATATAGGCAATGTGTTTAGAAATTGCAAAAGTCAGTAAACAGCTAGGGTACCCCCAGATCTGAATAGTCATAGAAGATAGTCTGGATTCAACGCATTGATGTTGTCACAATCCGAAATTATTGCTTCTATTCGTACTGGTTAGCTCAAGGCCCATTTGCCAACTTTAAATGTTCCCAGTACAAATTTGCAAAATTTCCATTTTTCTCGAGGATAAACTTGCCAAATTTTCAACCTGTTCCGAGGAGATCCTTAAAAATTTTTAAACATTTTCCAAGTAAAATTTTACACTATTTGCCACGTTTTTGCAAAATTTGCACAGTTTTCAACTGTTTTCTAGTACAGATCTGTAAAATTTTCAAAAATTTCCGAGGACAAATTTGCAAAATTTTCAACAGATTCTGAGGACAAATTGACAAAATTCTCAACCTTTATCGAGTAAACATTTTCAAAATACATGTATACAACGTTTTCTGAGTACAAATTTGCAAAATCATGGATAACATTGGAATATCGGTATGTCAATTTAGATATTGAGATAATTAACAGCCATTTAATTCTTTGTTTCCTCAACGTTTCGGCGTTTACATGCCTTCCTCAGGAGTTATCATATATATACAATTTCCCATTATTAATACTTTTACATGTTTTTAGAATAAAATATTTTACAAAACACTTAATTTTTATAAAAAAGGTTTACGAGGTCACACAGCTAATTGAAATTATTAATAATGTGAAATTGTATATGATAACTCCTGAGGTAGGTTGAGCAGACAAAGAATTAAATGATTGTGAATTATCTCAAGTCTTGTCAATTTCTCCTGTTATGACACCAACCACTTGAGGATGGAGAGACTTAATTTTGTCGTTAGTCAGGAAAATTTATTTAAAAACCTGGAAAAGTCAGGGAAGTTGAATATGATAATATATCTGGGGGGACCCTAGCTGGTAAATATCAAGTAAAATGACGCTATTGTTTTTTTTGGAAGTTCCTGGACAAGAACAACAAACAGAACGAAATTCAGATAAAAAAGATGGGAGATACAGGCAATCAAACATTACCCCAAATGGCTTCCCTGCCTGACAATCGGAACATGCAGGAAAGTGAACCTAGGGAACTTGAACGTCCTTCTAACACTATAGGTTCACTTTCCTGCATGTTCCGAGTGCCAATTCAATTATTTAACCTGCAGGCAGTACATAGTACCATTTGGCAAAGGGGATCATTATACAAATTAAGTCAGACTAAAGCTGGTCATACACGAGGCAAATTATATCCCGAAACTTCTTTCCAGATATATTATTGGTTGATATTTCCTCGTATGTTGGTAAAAAATTTCTTTCGAAAACAAATATCCAGATATATTTCCAGAATAGAAAGCGATCCTATTCTGATCAACTTATTTACGGAAAGAAACTGACGTCATAGGTTTTACAGTCATGCACGAATGTTTCGTTCTGTTCGATAGCCAATCAGGAAAGACATACGTCATATAGGATGGAATGAAAGCGCTGCTATCAAATTCGTTTAGCACTATTTCCCTTTAAAACAATGTTGCCAAATGCTGCGTTTACTGTAGGGATATATTCTGAAAGTATCCCTCAGTGTGTGCAGGAATTCAGGCAATCGTTTCAGGTGAAATAACTTTCTCGCAATTTCTTTCCATTTATTTCCAGATATAATTTGCATCGTGTATGGGTGGGAGCACATTAAGACTTTTAAATTAATAAATTTACTTACCGACCACTGGCGCCACCCAGCGGGCTAACAAGTGCTAATGCGTTTTCAGTGCACATGTATGCACTGCGTCCATTGTACAACCCTTAGGAGAAAGTGTTATGATCAGGAGTTGTTTCTGTTCAGCTGAATGCCGTGTATTTTCAAAGACATTCACTATATGTATTTTCAAATGCATTCACGTGTTCCAATTAATCTTCTATACCCATTTTTAATGCATTTTTTTCGATGGGAGTTCAAACATTAAATAAATAGTGTTGCGTTAAATATCATTGTTATTATTTATATTCGGGTTATTTTTAGTCTCGCAATCATGGTGACGTCATCTCAACCCATTTCCACATCTTCCCCCCACAATGCATTTCGCGCAAGCCCCGCCCCCCGAGAGGGGCTTTCGCAAATGATGGTCACACAATTAGGCTTGGCTTTGAATTATAGGGCAATTTGGTCGCAATCTGCGCCATGCATCGCCCCCAAAAAAACTGAACAAAAAGTTGTCTTTTATAGCGTCCCCAACGCCCCCTTCCTCGTTATAACGCTGATAAAAACGCCCCCTGGCGCCCTATTCATCACGGCAGGCGTCACATGATACATATCGCTGTCCAATGAGCTTCGTCTTATCGACAGAATATAGGAAGTAATTAAAGACTAGAAACGATGTTAATAAGACAAATCGTGAAGGATTTTCTGATTAATCGAGCACTACTTTAGATCTAATCGCTAGCGATATTTTTACGGCCTCTGGCGCATCCGAGGCCACATTAATTTGCCGATTAGTTGAGGGGGGAAGAGACACGTGCCGGGATGAGAGGGGACAGATGACGTCAGGCAAAGACGCTTCGAAATAATTTTGGATAGTTTTTGTATATTTCTCCAAATTTTGGATAGTTTTATTTACATGTATATAGTTTCTCCAAATTTTGGTTAGGTTTTAGGTATAGAATCTCTAAATTTTAGATAGATTTTAAATAATGTATCCAAATTCTGGATAGTTTCTCCTAATTTCGGATAATTTTCGGATAGTTTTTACAAAGTTTGGGTAGTTTTTAAATGCTTTATTCAAATTTCGGATAGTCCACTAATTTTTGACATTTTTTCTACTATATAATTTAGGATAATTTCACCAAATTTTGGATAGTTTTGGGGTTAGGCTACTTTTACAAATTTTAAATAAATTTTGCAAATTTTGGATAACTTTAAAAAAAAAACTTTGGATAACTTTCAAACATTTTGAAAATCTTTCAGAAATTGCGTATAACTATCAAATTTGGACAATTTTCAGAAATTTTAGATAGTTTTTGGATAATTTTTCCAACACGTGTTCTGCAACCAAGTCTAATATCTTGGTGGACAATGGCCAATACGAAAATAATCGGGGAAAAACACGAGAAAGCTCGCCACTTCCGGAATCCCTCGACACTACGGGCGCTGAGATTCTTTTCCGAGTCAGTTCTTTTTTTCTGAACCGAGACTCGAGATGGTCAGTTTCACACCTCGGATGATGGGATCAAATCGAAAATCGGCGAGATATACGAGCGGAAGTCACTTCCGGAATCCCTTACTACTCTTCGTCAAACGTGATAGGTAGGCTACAAGTGGAGCCGAGGGAGCGTTTCCGAATTGCCCTTATGGAAAAAGTTGATTGTAAACTGAAAACTGATGGTAAGGTGATGATAAACTGATAATAAACTAGCTATGTTTGAAACATGTCAGTTTTTCCTTAGTTTTCCATAGCATATACAGTGGAACCTCATTAAGAAGAACTCGCTTTATACCAATTGTGCCCAGCTTTTCACACATCTTGCACATGTTATGCATATTTTCGACACGTTTGAACCACGCTGCATGCATGAACTATAGTAGCTTGCATAAAAGCAACAGAGACGCTCATCCATTGGATAAACAATAAATCGTGAACATTTTTCGTAATTTGTTCCATCATTCGAAAAGTGACCCCCGGGTTTCGAATGTCCTGTGGGCGCCATTGCGAGCGTGGACCTCGCTGACCTCCCGCTCATTATTATCGCTTAATTAGTTAGGAAATAAAACGCGCGCTCAGGACATATTATCTGTACAGTGGTCATTTCGGCCGGTGGTCAGTTTCGATGTCCACGCAGCGTTATCTGGAGCGGCGATCGCTGCGTGGACACGGGAGAGAGGCGCTTAATTAACGTCGCGGTCACTTAATTACATTAAATGATATTAATGAACGCCCCGACGAGCTGTTTTCCAGATTTAAGCGGCTTAATGATGATGAACTGCGCGATGATCTCATTTAACGGAACGCATTTCCGGTTGCATCCCAGGGAATTGCGAACCTCGATATATGGCGCCATCTCGAGCAACATCAATTCGTGCAGCCTATGCCATGGTTGGACAATTTCATCTCAGCTTGTATTATTAAACGCGACATTTTGTAGAAATAAATATGTACACTGTTAACAAATTAGTGAATGGCCGCTGCAAAGCAATATTGGCCACCAATGACGTCATGTGCACATTATCTATTCTCACACTCACAACATTTTCAAAAATTAATATTTTCATTGTAATTTATAGCAATTCTCAGAATCTCTTAACATTTGAAAAATTCAGGGTTCCCCCAGAAATTTCCTTTTTAACTTCCCTGACTTTTCCAGGTTAAAAAAAAATCCTTGACCAACGATGATGTTAAAAATTGACATATTTGGAAAAATCGACTCAGGAAAATATTTTGTCATTGTAATGACAATTTTGAAAATTAAAAAAAAAATCTGCATGACATTTTTTGAAAATTTACCAATTTTGCATTCATAAAATGTAGAAAGTTTTGCAATTTTGTCCTTGGAAAGCGTTGAAAATTTAGCAAATTTGTACTCGGAAAGCGTGAAGAATTTTGCAAATTGGAAAACGTGGGAAATTTTGCAAATTTGTTCTCGGAAAGCTTGGGAAATTTGTCAATGTTTTCCTCGGAAAACAAACAATTTTGCAAATTTGTACTCGGAAAACGCTGAGAGATTTGCAAATATACTCTGAAAACGTGGAGAATTTTCCAAATTTGTACTCGAAAAACGTAGAGAATGTTGCAAATTTGTACACGGAAAATGTGGGAATTTTGCAAATTTGTACTCGACTATATGTTGAATTTCCCTGACTTTTTCAAAATAAGTCATTCTCTCCTGACTTTTCCAGACATGTTCAAGATCCCTGACTTTTCCAGGTTTTCCAAGTCTGGGGTACCCTGTAATTGAGTCATCCCAATCTCTATATTTTCCAGTAGGGCCTACATGACAATTATACATACAGTGTATTAGCATATGTTATTTCCAAAATGGCAGGTTTTCTGCCATTTTTAAAAAAAAATTAAAATAAAGGAAAACGGATGTCAGTATACTGCTATTTTTGATAAATGTAAAGTAAAACTGACGTCGTGTCGGTTCGGTTTTCTTACATTTCTATATAACGATCTAATCTAAAGATGTTTATGCGCCCAAAAATGGAAAGCACGATGGCGCCCCCTGTCATCCGCCAAGAACATACTGACCAAAGTTGCCAAACCTTTTCGTAAACGCGTCGCGAAGGCCGCGATTATCGTTTGACAATTCCTTTTTCCGCATATGTAGTGAGCAAAAAATGGAGTAAATTCCTAAGGTCGGTTGGGCTAATTTTGGAGGCTAATAGGAGCCATTATTGGTCGTTTCTCCCCTTAGATTTCTTAGCTTTTTTTGTCTCACTTCAGAGTCGTACGATGCTGCCAGATGCTGGAGCGTCGTTGTTGCTTATCGTTTTCAGCGTGACCAAGAAGTCTTTTGGCATCGGTTTCAGCAGCGGATAATTAATTTTGAATTCACCAAAACCCTTAAAAGTTGCGCTTTTTACTTTTTTTTCTCTGAAGAGCTGTTAAGTCCTCGCATACTTCTGTCAACGTCCGTTACATGAGTAATTAGCCCATTACTCACGCTAAAACTGCGACAACAAATTGGAAATTTTCGCACTCCAAAAGTAAAAGAAAAAAAATATTGGCAACGTTTTCCACGAAGGAGGGGCTGATAACTGAGCTTAATAAGACCAGTTATCTTTCGAGGAAACTCACTTCCGTTCTGGGCGATATGGATATTGGTATAAATTAATAAACAGCGCAGAGGGGAAGTAATCAGCAACGCCACCTGATGATAGAAGGAAGCTTCAATCGTTACAGAATTTGGTGATATTTTACGTAAAGATTGCAGTTATTAGTCCTCCATCTTGGGTGTCAAATTACGAGTCTGAAGGTCGTAAAATCGACAAAATGTCAAAAACTGACTTAACTACCATAGAAAAATGGAAGCGAAGAGGAAGTGACGTCATATTGAATGTGATGAAAGAGATGCTCTAAGTGTAGTTTTAAACCAATAACCACGCCATATTGGGTGTAAAATGTTCAAAATGACAGCAACTTTCAATGAATAAGCTCAATGAAAATAATGTAAATGACGTCACACAAAGTGATGAAATAAATGTCCCCTAGTGTAATTTACACCTAAACCCACGTCATGTTCGGTGTCAAACTGCTCGTCTGAAGGTCATCAAATTGACAAAAGGGGTGAACAGGAAGTGGCGTCACAGGATTATGATTTGCTTTCCAGTGCAATGAACATCCATAAGAAAAGTAATAAGATGTTTCCTAGTGTATATTTACAACATAACTACGCCATCTTGGGTGCCAAAATGCGTGCATAGAGACGTGACCATGGCAGAATTTTTCCAACTGAAGCGAGCTGATCATCCGCTTTTAAGTCAATTTGAATACATATATTGATTACCACATGTCTCTAATCCTAATTCGATCTGATTGATTATCACTCAACAACTGCACATCTGGCTATTTTTAATCGAATATTGCCCAAAAGTGATACATAAAAGTTCAAAAATAAACTCCTTGACCATAAATTTGCACAAGAAATGCGCACCTGCGAGCGCTGGTGGCAACCGGAAACCGATCATGTGGGACTTCCGGGGCACGCGGAGAAAGATTGGAACGAGAGAATAAAAAATCTGGATGCCAGGCGCAGAAAATCGCTCTCGAGGTGAAATTCAAAACCCACCGAAATATTCCCTAACCGCTCAGCAATCACTTTTCAAATTTGTCTAAAATTCATTTCCCAAAAAACAAGAAAAAAAAGGTTTCTCGAAAAGCGATAAGGCTGATAAATCCGCTAGGCGAGGGGGAAAACCCTTGAAATTGGCACACGATTGGCACTTGAGGGCGCTGCGTGCATGTGTGTGGGGGGAGGTGAAGTGTGAAGAAGATTTATGACTCCATTTCCATTCCCATCTCGTTCATATTTGCGCAACGAAAACAAGCCTCAGTAATCAGAGATGGCACCCATCACTTATCTCCCCACGGGAAGAGCCCACCCTTATGAATTTAACGCGCGTTTAAGCGGAAGTTGACGCATCAGCCGCCGCGGGCTGTAGAGGGCGCTCATAACTGTTCAAAATGACTGCAGCGGGACGGTTTCAAAAACTCCGAACGCAATGCTAGCAAGCTCTCCAAAAAATTTTAGAATTTAAAAAAAAAATGATAATAACTTAATTTTCCCTAAATGTGTCTCTTTCAGATGTTCTATAGGTCTACACTCTAAAACATTTGAGGTTCATTCGAGGTTCTTCGGAAAAAATCCGCTCCTTTTTTTCACAAAAGTGCTTCGGAGCACCTCAATTAAAAATGGCGACTACATCACCATTACTGGTCTTCATTACAAGTCTTCAAGAATGTCACACCACGTTAAAAGCTGCATTCCAAAACCTGAAACTCTCGTGTTGTGCGCAGTTTCCTTAAAATGCATAACTGCTGGCTCGAGGAAGGCGAATCTCGAAAATAAAATCAATGTTAAGGTATTTTTTTTTTGGATTATTTCAGTACACTCCAACTCCATTACAATGTTTTCGTTGTGAAAACGAATTGCTATTCGATTAAATAGCTGATATATCATCCTGAAAATATAGTTCTGTTTAGATGTACAAGGGCTATGGTGTACAGTAAAAACTGAAATGTTTGGCACGGTAATTTGAACGTTTTAGATTAGGTCAGCTAGGTGATAGGTTAAGTTAGATCACATTATTGTGCCCAATACTTCAATTTCTATTCTAAGCCATAGTAGTTGTGCATCTAACGGTAGCAGTAACCAGAGAGGTTCAACCCAGCCCATAACCTAAGATCACGTAAACCAAAGTTATTGGTTAGAGTTGAGGGTCAGGGCAAACAGTAGCAACCATTGAAAAGAAAGTTGACTCTAAAGCTGAACCAAAACCTCG
>JAQGAO010005654.1:0-13312 GCA_034697705.1 Ommatoiulus sabulosus
TGTCAATGAAAATCACATAAAACAATGTCCCCTTAACAAGGTATACCACTCACAACCTCACATTGCAGTAGCCGCAGGCCCGCAGTAATTTTGAAATGATACAGGGTGGTGATGGACGTATGACTCACCCTGTATATAGATGTTTGAAGCTTTCTTCACAAAAAAAATAAGGAAAGAAACATTTTAAAGAAAATAACATGATTATATTCACGTTCAAAACATCGATTATTTGCTGATATTTTTGTTCTGCTTATTTAATACTTGTAGTTCAAAACACCTTACATATTTCAAAATGGTCAATTAACAGCTTAAAGTGCTAAATATGCAAATCACAATATATTTGAAATATATGCTGAATATTTCCTTAAATTCTCATTTGGCAGTCGACATTTGGCATTCATCAACGGCGAATTTCGTAAATGTTCCGTCAAAGATCGGTCTGAGTATTTGGTCTTCCTTGACGCTTGGATTCATCCACATTGTATTGATCTTGTTCAATGAAATAGTCCCGTAGTTTTAAAATCTCCATTTCTAGTTTGCCTGTAATCAAATTGCATCACTGTTGGTTATTATTTCGAGATAAAAGAGAAAAATTGCGGAAAGTTACCAATAAATTTGTTGAGATTTCCAGCAGTTCCTCCAAATTCCGCTGGCAGAATTTCTGGATGGACTGAGGCTTGAAAGGTTTTCAGATTGGAGCCGTGGAAATATAACTGAAATTGTGAAAACAAAATCACATTCACGCAAAATTTACCGAGTTTCCTTGAATAAAATTTTTTTCTAAAAATTAACAAGGCCTCACTTTTCCAAGCACGTCTGACTTTAAGAAGATCTTCGCCATGGCATACAGAACGTAGAAAAGAGTTGTAGTGTTGATATAATGAGCTTCTTTCATCCGAACAGGTAATGCATCCTGAAAGAGCCATTGAACCCATTAATAAAATTACTGAATATCACGAAGATATATCCTGGATGATCAGAAGAAGTTTCTGTTTTGAAAACTGACAAATTTCCAAAAAAATGGAGCGACATAAACAAATGAAAAACAAGCGACTTTATAGTCTAGTTTAAAAAAAAAGCAAAATAAAGGTATCTTTTCAAGAGGATAATGTGTTTCAAGAATCTAGAAAAAATTCTATGACGACACGCTACATGCAATTTTGCAGTTTGATATGTTCACGTTATATATAGATGGATAATTTTGCTCATCGTGTATGCAAAATTCCAATGAAAATTTGGAATAAAATTGTTTGAACCTGATAAACATGTGCATGTATACAGGCTGTATATTTCAGCTTATAAAACCACGAAACGTCAATTTATACAGCTCGGGTTATTTGTCGGAGATAATTTGTTGGCGACCAATTTTCCACGTATACACCATAAATTTAGCACGTCCCAATGTCGTCAAACATACATCATATGTACTACATGTACATGTATTTTGATGGCGAATTCTTTAACAAACCTGATAAATGGTAGCGACATTCATCACCAAGGTAGGAGTTATCGCAGTCAAATGGGCAGGGGTTATTCCTTGCATGTCAATTATGCAGACTGTACCACAGATCTGAGTTTGCTCGTCCATCGAAACGTATTCGGAAATCATATTAATCACTCTGGCAATCGATTCAATTTTGTGTATGGTCGGATCATACTTGGCTGTGAAACGCAAATCGAAATATGGTCAGAAAAAAAATAAGAATATAAAACACCAATGAAAAAGCCCAAAAAATGATAATCAAATTCAATGAAATTACAAAAGCGACCGATGATTATTCTTCGGCCGTCCTTGTCGTACCCCATGGGCACACATATTCTGAAAATAAATGGCGAAAAAGACGAAATACCGTCGGTATGTTCACTTTGTTGATATTTATACGTCCTTAGCTAAACATGCATGCAGAATTATATTTACCCTGCTCGCAAAATGCCTCGGAGCATTGGATCTTTGATGTCCAGCTTGGTGTACCATTCCGGAAAGGCAGTCTTCAGGGTGTAGAACCTGTCAATCTTTTCCTTAGTCTCTGTGATGTTGAATTTGTTGAGGCGTAGAAATTTGAGCAAAAACGCATCGTCTATAGAAACAAAGAATTGATGTAAATTTGCATAGCTGTCATGCAGTGGTGAACACGAACTGCTAAAAAATCCCACAGGTTTGTGGAAGTCTGTGAAATACATTTAAAGAGCACATATTTTTGATTTTAAGACGAAATCGCCCTTTATTTGACATTTTTTCTAACTTATAATCAATCTAGTTTTTTAACTACTGGATAAATTGAAGAATAATGGATAAACAAATTGTTTATAGTGGCGACTGTACGTAACGGTTTGGATAATCTTCAAATTCAGTTATACCGGGTTGCAAAACTTGCATTTTCGTTTAATACAATTTTGGCCACATGACAGTCCCGATCAAAAACGGATGGCGATCACGCATTTGTAAGCGTTCATTCGCAACCTCACTTGACCTACCCTGAAGGTATTTGAGTATAGTTGATAAACAACAGAAATGATATACATTCAGGCCTACATGTAACATTATTGTAACGTTTGGTATTGTAACGTTTTACAACTATGGTTGTAGTGTTTTAATACAGAACAAGATTTAAAAATCAAATTTTACCGTTTATTCAAAAAATGCAATTAACACACCTGTCCTGCCTTTGATATGCCGTTGGTTAACCAACCACTGTCGCAAAGTTTTGATACCATTTGCTCTTCTTGCTGGGTTTTCATTTAATTCTGTCTTGGCTTTTTCCAGAAGTTCATCATTTAGAGAACATACGTAGTTTAAGTTTCTGTTGAACACTTGTCTCATGATAACGACAATGGGGGTCAATCTTCGCATTCGGATTGGCTTCATTTTTTCCGGATGCGCAACATAGTCGTATGCATTTAAAGCTACGAGAAGTAGCCTACATCTACTTTGCACCATGCAGAAACACTTGAACGGTTATTCTATCGTAAATTGTCTACCAATTGATCAAAGGAGTAAAACGCTAGAGTTCCCCAAAATTGGACCTCTGCAACACTTTGATGGTTTTTTATCCGAAATTTGAAGCAAGTCGAAAACTTGTTTAACAACAATTAGAAATTTAGGTGACCTTCAAATCAGCATTTTTAAGATATTATCAACGCTTTAATGTTGAATGGAAAAACAAAATAATTGTAAACTGAGGTACTAGTACACGTAAAGCTAACATCACGATATACTGCATGACATCTCAGGAACACCGTGAGTGCGATTTGTAAACGGCTAAAGTGTAGCAGAACCAGGTTTGGCAAATGTATTCCTTATTAATGGTGGGCATTTCGGGTATTATTAAACGAATAATGAAATCTGCAATTTAATTTATTTATAAATGTATCGTTCCAGTTGCAATGTTAAAATGTATTGGTTGCAAAAAAGTACTAATGGAAAAACTTGATTTTCAAAATTATTTTTCAAGAAAATAGCTTTACATGTATTTTAAGCAAAGCTGGCGTTTTATTATTGGAGAAATACGTGAAAAACAGGTGGAATTATTTTGAAAAAACATTTTTTTAGAGAATGGCCAAAATCTTTTTTTTTCTAACAGAAAAAATACCTCAAAACCTGTAAACCGATGTGTTAAAAATACGTGCCTTAAACATGTCAAAACACGTTAATGGCGTTTATGGTATGTCCATTATTCCATTAAATTTAAAATTTTATACTAATTTAACATGCCAACATTTAACATGACTATTTTTTTTCAATAAACACTTCAGATAATGTCGGAATTGGGTTTATTTGGAAAACGCGTGCAAAGACATGTTAAAACAGCCTGGTTTCTATATTCCCTATCTCATCGTGTTGAATAATGAACCTGCATTAAACATATAAGTGTTATGCGTATCTTTAATATGTAAAGATTGTTACATGACTTGACAGGTTCATTCAAAACGCTCCAATTGTCGAATTTCAACATGAGTGCATGTTTTCTTTCCAAATGCCAATCAGATTTTATGACGATGTTCGAATGATGCTGAAAAGGGATTATTCTCTGAAATGCACATTTTGCAATTGCTTAATCGATGGCTAATTTCCTAAATGTTCCATCAACTCCAAAAAGGTCCTCCTGAGTCTTGGGTTTTCCAGGACGTTTGGATTCGTCTACCTTATATTGCTCCTCCTCAATAAAATACTCTCGAAGTTCCAAAATCTCCTTTTCTAACTCGTCTGCATAAAATTTAATATTCGATGGTTATTTCCGTGAAAAAACTGCTGTCAAGAATGTGAGGATTTCAGTTAACGTACCAATAAATTTGCTGATGTCTCCCGCCGTACCGCCATATTCAGTTGGCAGAATTTTTGGATCGAAAGCGGTGTGCAAGGATTCAAATTTGGATCCGTGAAGATGTAGCTAAAATTTGTCAAATGTTGATGGCAGATTTAATCATAATCCTATTTTAAACTACGACTGAAAAAAAAAACATCACATGTTTCGAAGTTCTTACTCTTTGAAGCATTTTGGACTTCATAAAGCTCTTGACCATGGGAAACAGCACGTCGAAAACAGCTGGTGTATTGAAGTAATGAGCACCTTTCAACCGAATAGGCAATGCATCCTAAAATGATTTCCAAGTTAATTAAATAATGCAGTATAGTGGTTGAAATCACAGATAATAGAACAAAAAAATCAAAAAATTCAGTTTGGGAATTTATCTTGTTCAAAGACTTTAGCAAGAAAATGTGTTTTGACAGATTCAGGAATAGCAGGGAGCAAGTGTAATTTTTAAAAGATTATTCTTAGGCAATATGGTTGATTACCGGAAGAAAATTAGATGATTATGGGATTAGGATGGACGCCAATGGTACTGTATATATGTTTAAATGCCTGCAAAGCATGTGCATATTTCCGATAATGAAATTTTATTTCATTTTTTTATCTCATTTCTATGATGGTAATTATGCTTTTTCGATTGTCAAACAAGGATCAAAATGAAAAAGCTGGTGAAAAAACGTGATTATTAGCAAGGATTCATTTGACTATCTCCAATAAAATCAAACCTGAAAGGTGGTCATCATTTTCTTGGCCACGGTAGGAGTCATTTGGGCGGCGTGGGAAGCGGTCATTCCCTTCATGTCCGATATGAAAACGGTGCCGCAGATCTGGGTTTGCTCATCCATCAAAACGTATTCGGAAATCATATTGCTTACTTTACAAAACATTTCGATTTTGTATTTGGAGGGATCAAGATTGCCTAAGGAAACATACAGATACATTGTTTAATGGTCGAGCAATAGTCAATGAGAGAGAAGTATTGACATTTCTTTCGAATTACCAACTCGTCCAATGATTATTCTCCGACCGTCCTTGTCATATCCTATAGGTACATAGGCCCTACAAAATTGGAAAAACGTGGTTAAAATTCAAAATTCAAAACAGAATTTCGTCACAAGTATATTCAGAAAATTGTTTACCCTGATCGTAGGATGTCGCGCAGCAGTGGGTTGGTGATATCCGTATCGGTGTTCCATTCCGGAAGTGCGGTCTTCAGGGTGTAGAACTTATCTATCTTCTCCTTAGCCCTTTCAATGCTGAATTTGCAGTTTCGGAGAAATTTCAGGAGAAAGGCATCATCTGGAAACGAAAGATGGTCAAATTTGCCGGTTCTTGAAACATGTTGGTGAAGTTTGCAACCAATTGCCAAAAAAAGAAGGTATTTTTATTAGAATTTTGTGTAAGTGGCTTAATCTTCAATATAAGCTATTGTCTACGTCACTATTTTCATGCAGTGTTATTTTTAGCTGATCATGAAGACTTCGTAGATCAAAGCCATCATAAATCTTTGTATTTATGTACATGTACACTGTACTCGGCCCTTTTAGACGATAATACGAATACATACACATACAGTTGATGCCTATTTTATCTAAATGAAGCTTTATCGCAACCCTAAATACATCAAAACTAAGATAAGAATAAAGTAGCTTCCATGCAGTTGCCGATTCTGAAAATTTTCAAATAATTCTAACCAAAATTTGTGATAAAAATAACAATGGCTTATTAATATTTGCAACTTTCTGGTAACACGAAAATTTCTTGTATATAAACTATGTAAATGCATGTCCATTCGCCTTCCGCGTGTTCTAGCTTCATTGGTGGCGATTTGTCTCGATTTTGGCCATTTAACACTTCTAATTAGTTAGCTAATGGGTGCACTCAAATATAGGATTCGATTCAATTCAATTCTTTACCCTGCAGTCAGTACATAGTACCATTTGGCATGGGTGATCATTGTACAAATTAACTCAGACTAAGCAGTCTGGTTATGATGGACCCCCAACATCACAATTTAGTTATATTTCCCGTATTTGGGACTTTAACGAGGAGGATTGGGTGGGATAGGAAGACGGTCAGAATATTCATAAGATTCATAAGCTTTCGTTCGAATCATTACACGTAAAATGTAAAATGTCATAATACAAAATTATCAAAAAAAAAAACAGTTCAATATCATTATTTTGCAAAAAATAGAATATAACATGGAATTTAGCCAAAGCATTATAACTGGAGAAATGCTATAGAACAAAAAAGTGAATATTCCTCATTTTTTGGCATTTTATGAAAAATACACGAACTCACCTGTTCTGCCATTGATGTGTCTCTGCTTGAGCATCCACTGGCGCAAAGCTTCGATGTCGTCTGCTCTCCTTGCAGGGTCTTCGTTCAACTCATTCTTGGCCTTTTCCAGAAGTTCGTCGCTTAACGTGCAAACGTATTTTGCGTTTTTGTCTATTTTCTTTACCATTTCTGGGATTTTTTTGAGTTGAATTTCTTTACAGGCTGTACAGAAGAAGAGTCGATCGAGAGCAACATCAGTAAACAAACGCCACTAATAACGCAAGCGGAAAGAAATCCTTGATAGTTAAAATAATGGTGCATTTAGGCCAAATCGTTGATTGATCAATCTTATCAGCAGATAAATGGCGATTGCTTTGTTAATGTGATTGCTGCATCATGTCTTCACACCCATCATGCTATTGATTCAAGGTTGGATAAACCTCTTCATATGATATCGTATTCAAATCTATCAAATACACTATCACATACAAAATGTGATTCACTTTTTCAGCATGGTTGAGGTATACAAGTGAGCGGCAATATTGCAACAAGAAATGAATACATATACATATATTAAAGCAAATTAGACCTTTTTCTTTACAGATATATGTATTATAATAATGTATCGATGATGTGAAATGTAGCAAAACGTACCATCGGCAGACAAGTTTCTGCAACGTTTTCATAATTTTCTCGTGGCTCAATGCTGAAAATTTGTCTTCGTGATCTTAATATTGAGCGGAAGTTAAGACAAATCTGGTACACTGACTACAACGTTAACGTTTTTTCCAAAACTCGTTGATAACAAAAGAAAATGGATCCAATTTAAAAACCGGAATTGGCGACTTTTAGAAGATTCTAACATGTATCTTTTTTGGACTGTTTTATCAGGTAAAGGCGATTGTCAATCGTTTTAGTAATAATAGTTTATTTCAAATAATGAATTAAGGTAATTAACCATTGAACGATTCATCAAAAAAAAAAAATGTTATTTTGCTGTTATTAAAGTCCAGAATCATTCATAATCATTCTTACTTATTTCCCCCCGTAAATATTTAAGCTTCAGAAGTCTCAAGTTTCTTCCTTTCTAATAATTTCAATTTCATCCAAACAGCACTCCAATAACAAATCGATTAATCGATAGAAATCCTTTAGCATTTCTATCGATTAATCGATGGTTAATTTTCTAAAGGTTCCATCAACGCCAAAGAGATCCTCTTGAGTTTTAGGCTTTCCAGGACGCTTGTTTTCGTCCACTTTGTATTGTTCTTCTTCTATATAGTACTCACGAAGTTCCAAAACTGCCTTTTCAGTTTCCTCTAAAACGCCATTATTTCAATTTTATTGGTTAATTCTTTGCCAAATAAAATAATTATCAGTCATTTTGAAATTTTGAATTATTTACCTATAAATTTGCTAATATCTCCAGCTGTGCCGCCATATTCTGTAGGTAGAACCTCTGGAGATATATCCGCATGCAAAGACTCAAGTTTGGATCCATGAAGATGCACCTAAAAAGTAGGATGTGTGTTGGTGTATTTATTCTATAATTTTTAAAATCGAAATGGGAATAGATAACATAATAATTAAGGAACGAAAAAAACTGAACAATGTAAAACGAACATTTGAACAAACAAACGAAATGTAAATTATAGAATTTATTCTTCACTCTAAATCAAAATGGAATTTTGAGGAAATTAAATCTTTGACTATAAAACAGAACGAATTATTAGATCACGGCGAAAACGAACGAAAAATGACAATGTTAGAAGTATTATATTTTTCTCGTTATTCGCATAAAAGGAAAACCAGAAAGCTACTTATTTTTTTTTTTAAATTCTTCAACTAAAATATAGAATTGATTTTTTTTTCGTAAGTTTCAAGAAGCATCGTTGAAAATTTACATTATTACTCTTTTCAAGTTCAATGTAACAAAACAAAAAGCACTCACTCGTTGGACCATTTTAGATTTCATGAAGGCCTTGACCATTGGGTACAAAACATCAAAAATTGCAGGAGTATTGTAATAATGAAGAGCTTTCGTCCGAACTGGCGCGGCATCCTTTAAAAATGTTGAGGAATTCTTAAAGTTTTCAATACTTGCATATCAATAAGATTAACATAGGGTAAACTGGTCAATACCTGAAAGCAGGACATCATTTTCTTGGCCACAGTTGGAGTCATCTGTGCCCCATGCGACGCAGTCATGCCCTTAAAATCTTGCAGGAATACACATCCGCAAATCTGAGTTTGTTCGTCCATTAAAACGAGCTCCATAATTAGCTGGTTTACTTTAAAACTAAGGTCGATTTTATACTTAGCCGGGTCCAATATACCTGTGGAAAAAAAAAGATGTCACATTCTGGATAGATGACCAAGAAAAAGGTATGGTAAGAAAATTTAAATCAGATTACCTATTCGATTTAGGATTATTTTACGACCTTCCTTGTCATAACCGAGAGGCACCATTGATCTAATGAGAAGAAAAAACATTTAGGGACTGGAGGGACTCGCATATACTGCAGATGTACATTAATAACGTCCATGGTGGTATTTTAAGAACAAAGTAGCTTTCGAGAAAATCACACCAAACTGTGGCACCTCTTTGGAAACTAGATTTAAGACTTGTGACACATTACACATAACCACGTAGTATAACCACTACATGTCAAATACGTAGAAAGCAAGCTATGCGTAAATCAACAAATATGATGATTCACCAAATAAGATAGGTGGTTTAAGCATAGTTGCAAGTAGTATGCAATATAATGCTTAAGAAGTGACTGAAATTGAAAGTAATTTAATTATGGACCATTTTAAATAGAAACGTAATTTCAAAATAATAATAATAAACACAATATGCATTACCCCGATTTCAAAATTTCCCGCAATGCAGAATCATTGATATCCATTTTGGTAAACCATTCCGGAAGTGCCGTCTTCAGGGTATAGAACTTGTCGATTTTTTCTTTTGCCCTTTCAATGCTGAATTTACAACTGCGTAAAAATCTCAGGAGGTAAGCATCGTCTAAAACGAATTTTATGAAAGGCTGTTTATGTAACTAACTCGGTCAGTTACTACAAACTGCGTAAATCAATGCGAAACATATATACATGTAAATAAAAACGGCATTATTTCTTTCCTTAATGGTAGCCACCCCCATTGGCTTTTTTCTGAAATTGGGCAAACTCAGTGATTAGAACAAAAATGTGCTGAGGATTTTTTAGAAAGCCATTTTAAATGTCTGTCAAAACAAATGCCATTTTTAATCGTACAACAATTCCAAAACTATAATAATAATAATAATAATAAAATTTTATTCAAAGTATAAAAAGGCATGGGAAGGTTTAGAAATAAACACTTATACCCAACCTATAGATACTAATCCCACAGCTTGGCAGCTTGGAATTTGTGGATAGTTCGTAAAACACATTATAAAACACACTTATAAAATGTTATCATTCAATGCCTTGTTTCATAACGAGATCATTAATGGAAAAATTAATTTTTCTATTGGCAAATACACGTAGGTCTAAGAACAAACGTTTTCCCCACCTGTCCTGCCATGGATGTGTCGCTGCTTGAGCATCCACTGTCGCAAAGTTTCGATGTCCTCAGCTCTCCTCGCAGCATCTTCGTTCAGCTCCTTCTTGGCTCGTTCAAGAAGGTCAGCACTTAATGTACACACGTACTTTGCGTTTTTGTCAATTTTCTTTACCATTGTCTTGACCAATCAATCTCAGTTCTGATACCTGTGAGAGTCGAATCGTCGATCAATATGGCAACTTCTTTCGATCAAGACTACCAGAAAAATGGTATAATCTTGATACTTAAAATAGCAAATTTAGATTTTTAGGGTTATCAGGCATTTTAATCAAAGCATCTTATCAGAGATAAAATGGCAACTATCGTTGGCATGGCGTTAATCTGGCCACGTTTGGAATATCTGAAATAAATAACCTTCTCTACAAGGTTGGATATTATAATAACATGTAACATGCATTACATAACATGAATACATGTAAATGAAAGGATGCAAATTCTCCATAGCAATAACCTTTAATAAGGCTAATTATATCAAAGGTTATTGGTTGGAAGAATTTGTTTCGATTACAGGAACTGTGAAATTTGGATAAGGAGAACGCTTGGATTATTTTAGAATCTTTGGACGGACAATAAAGGTTGACTACCACTAAGAATTATACGAAAGTGATCTCGCTGGTACAACACCTTCTGAAAGCGTTGAACAAATAATGTAACCATTTAAGAAACGATATGTTGATCAATGACAATTAATGATCAAATTACAGTTTCAGATATGCATCGCAAAGTGCTCTTGGTATGTGAAGATATGCGAAGGTAATTAGCTGAACCTCTCGACACGCTTTTCTTTTTGACACATGTAATCGCGATGCCAACATATTAACCGAAAAGCAAATTTTCTCAGTGTTTTTACCCAGCTTTCAAAACGTCGCGCAGTAGAGTATCGTTGATATCCGGAAGTGCGGTCTTCAAGGTTTAGTGCTGGTCAATGTTTTCCTTCGCCCTTTCGATGCTAAATTTGCAACTGCATAAAATTCACAGAAGAAACGCATCGATCGTCTGGTATACAAAAATAATTTTACAATGTATATGAGACTTTAACAAAAATGCGAATAATATCAGTTTTCGAGGACAAATTTGTAAAATGTTCAACAGTTTCCGAGTTCACATTTGTAAAATGTTCAACAGTTTCAGAGTACAAATTTCCAAAATTGTTTCATGCCAAATTTAAAATTGCCATGAGTAAAGTTTGCAAAATTTTGAATATTGGCATGTTAATTTTGACATTGTCGTTGGTCGGGAAAATTTGTTTAAAAACCTGGAAAAGACAGGGAAGTTGAAATGAAATTTCTGGGAGAACCTTGTAATATATATACTGTACATGTATATATATGTGTGTGTGTGACCAGAAAATGTTTTGATTATTATTTTCAATAAATTGAAGGTAACGCGGTAATGAAGAGATGGTTTAACATCCGTGACTCCTACGTGAAATCTTTTAAACATCGGAATGGTAATGCAACATCGGGTGTTCCATATAAAAGAAAGAAATACAAATATCATGATCAGCTGCAATTTTTGAATGTAGTTGTTCAGGAACAGCAAATGGCAGATAGTCCATCAGCGGATGAAGAAAATCCCCAAGAAGGAAGTGATGTGGAATCGTATGATCAAACATCTGAACATGGAAGTAATGAAGAAGTCACCAAAAATCACGGAATGGTCCTGCATCCCGAAGCTATCCCAATATCGAAATTGATGTTGTGCTGTTAATACTATTGGTTGAAGTCAGGCAGATTCTCTGGGATAATACGCTGAAACTCAACAATGGAAAAAAAAGCGTGGAAAGAAATTTTCCTTGAAATGAACAGTGAGTTTGAGGAATTAGGGACATTGAAAAAATTAAATTTGGTGAGTTGTTGATTATAGATCCGTGAAAGGCACTTGCTAGAATCTGGAACCTGAAAATGTGCTAATAATTATACTTACTAAATTTAAGGTAAAGCGATAAAGAAGAAATGGGGAAATATCCGAGATTGCTACGTTAAATTTTATACTTAGCCGGGTCCAGTATACCTGTAGAAAAAAAAAGTCACATTCTGGATTGATGACCAAGAAAAAGGTATATGTAGTACGAAAATTTAAGTCAGATTACCTAGCTATTAGATTTACATGTAGGATTATTTTACGACCTTCCTTGTCATAACAGAGAGGCACCATTGATCTAATGAGAAGAAAAAACCATTTAGTGACTGGAGGGACTCGCATACAGTATACTGCAGATGTACATAACCATCTGTGTCATAACCATGCACACATAACCATGTAGTATAACTACTACATGTCAAATACGTAGTAAGTAAGCTATGTATGGGCAAATCAACAAATATGATGACTCACCAAATACGATACAGGTGGTTTAAGCATAGTTGCAAGTGTATGGTATGCAACATAATGCTTAAGAAGTGACTGAAATTGACAGTAACTTAATCATGGACCATTTTAACTAGAAACGTAATTTCAAAATAATAATAATAATAAAAACAATATGCATTACCCAGATTTCAAGATTTCCCGCAATGTAGAATCATTGATATCCATTTTGGTGAACCATTCCGGAAGTGCGGTCTTCAGGGTATAGAACTTGTCGATTTTTTCTTTTGCCCTTTCAATGCTGAATTATTTACAACTGCGTAACAATCTCAGGAGGTAAGCATCGTCTAAAAAGAATTTTATGAAAGGCCGTTTATGTAATTAACTCGATCAGTTACCACAAACTGCGTAAATTAATGCGAAACATATACTGTACATGTAAATAAAAATGGAATTATTTTTTTCTTAATGGAAACCACCTTCAATGGCTTTTTCTGAAACTGAAAACTTCGATGTAATGTACAGTATGAGAGCAAACTCAAAGATTAGAACAAAAATATGCTGAGGATTTTTTAGAATGCAATTTTAAATGTCTGTCAAAACAAATGACATTTTTAATCGTACAACAATTCCAAAACTATAGCTACTAATCTCACAGCTTGGCAGTTTGGAATCCAAAACACATTCAGCTCCTAAAGGCGGGTACACACCAAGGAAACATTGTTGCGAAACACTGATCCGCAACAATGTTTCGTTGGTGTGTACACGCCAAAAAAAAAGTTTCGCAACATTTTAGTGCAAC
>JAQGAO010005655.1:0-13308 GCA_034697705.1 Ommatoiulus sabulosus
GTATACTGTGCTAACTTACACGGGACGTCGGTTACTAATCCCTGTAAATGTCCACTTATCGACGCACGAACTACAATGAACAAAAATGAACGATTTGTGAATGTGCAGTTGTTATCTTGTTGCGAAAGTGTTGCATCAGGCTATATCCGCTGTCCCAAAGTTTAAAAACTAAACATTTGTTTCTTGAAATTCCTATAGGGGATTCATTGTGTGCGTTGCTACAGTAAAGCAACATCGCTGAATGTAAGCATTTTCGTTTATAAGCAAATTTCGTACATCACAATTCATTGACTAAAATGGTTCCGTACACCAATCTTATTTAGGAAGTGTTCATTGTCAGCTCTGCCCGCACTCCCATAGGATCATTTCGGAGTAGTTTGGCCTCTGTTCCAGCAACAAAACTTGGTGCGATAGTCATTCAACAAGCCATTAGCAGAGCAGGTACTTGTTATTTTCGAGTATTTGCTGGAAAGGTTGGCTTTACAAAAAACAAGATCCAAAATTCAGATTTAGCTGGTATTTAAAATGCTATAGGTATTCCCAAAGAAGAGATTCAAGAAGTATATATGGGTAATGTCATACAAGCAATGGAGGGTCAGTCACCGGCGAGACAATCTGTGATATTTGCTGGTAAATTTGCCAAATCTTGACACATTCAAGTATAATTGTTCCTGTTTTCTTAAATAAATTTGTGTTATGCTATGGCAGGTCTTCCTACAAGCACGGAATGTACAACTATTAATAAAGTGTGTGCATCTGGAATGAAATCAATTATGTTGGCAGCACAGAGTCTGATGTGTGGGCATCAGGTAAAATAACATAAGGTTTGCCTTTTGTCGCAACCAGTAATATATTACATTTATGAACACTTTTGTTTTTCAGGATGTTATGATTGCTGGAGGAATGGAAAGCATGTCAAATACTCCATATTATCTAGGAAGAGGTGAAACTCCTTATGGTGGTCTAAAACTAGTGGTATGAGAGCTTCTCAAAAATGCATGTTCCTATTTAATTTTACATCTCATTAAAAATATATACTGCATATATTTTAGGATTCCATTGTTTTTGATGGTCTGACAGATGTGTATAATCATATTCATATGGTAAGCACTTTCACTTTTTGAGGATGAAAAATTCGAAATAATTACAATTTATGCCTGTACATGTATCAGACAATTGGGTGATTTATACTAATAACGAACCACTAATGATCTTAGAATTTTATTTTAGGGCAACTGTGGAGAAAACACAGCTAAAATGCACAACATTACCAGGGATCAACAAGATGAATTTGCACTCAACAGCTACAAACTAAGTGCAGCAGCTATTCAAGCAGGCATTTTAAAAAGTGAAATAGTTCCAGTAACCATTCCAGGAAAAAAAGGTCCATTTTCAAATATGTTTAGGAAATAGACAGCTGACGTCATTACCCAGTGGACTTCTAAATAACAATTTAATAACAAATTAAATAACAATTATAACAATTTAAAAACAGGAAAGCCTGATATTGTAGTAAGTGAGGATGAAGAATACAAAAGGGTCAATTTTGAGAAGTTCAAGACATTGCCCACAGTTTTTCAGAAAGAAGGAGGTAGGAGCATGAACACATCGCTTTTAACTATTTCACTCAATATTTCTTGGTATGTAGAACAAAAAATTTGATCAAACGATTAGGAACAGTCACAGCTGCCAATGCTAGCACATTAAATGATGGTGCCGCAGCAGGAGTCCTGATGACAGGCGATGCAGTCAAAAGACTCAGGGCAAAACCACTTGCTCGAATAATTGGTAGGAGATTCAAATACCAATAAAGGGTCATTAATGAGGGTAATCGAACAATGGGTATAGATTTCCTTATCGATTTTAATTTTCATTTTAAGGATTTGCCGACGCTGCACTTGATCCCATTGATTTTCCACTTGCTCCCGCGCATGCAACAACTAAGGTAAATTTGCTAAAGTGATTTTATAACGAGCTTGTTGTCGTTGTTGCTATGATCAAATAAATGTAAATGTCATGCAAGATGCAGCATCGAGAATGCTAATCGTTTAATAATAAATGTAAGAACTTAACAGACCTTTAAAATATTGAACATTTAGCTGTTGGAACAAACTGGTATTAAGAAAGATGATATTGCCTTATGGGAGATCAATGAAGCGTTTAGTGTGGTTGTTTTGGCCAACATTAGAATTCTGGGCTTGGATCCATCAAAGGTGAATGTACACGGAGGAGCTGTCAGTTTGGGACATCCTATTGGGTGAGAATATCTGCATTAATCGGTGTGACTACAATGATAATGATTTTAAGGAACATTTACCAATGTTGGTCTTCAATCTGTTTATTTCGATTGCAGCATGTCTGGAGCTCGAATTGCTTACCACTTGGCTCATGTTTTGAAACCTGGACAAAAAGGGCTCGCATCCATCTGCAATGGCGGTGGAGGATCCTCGGCCATTCTTATTGAAAAGCTGTGAGTTAATTACTGGTGATAGATCTGCAGTTGCTGCATCCAGTCTCCTGGCTGAAATTACGTCATTCTCAATAAAAAGCTATTCCAAAGAGAATTATTTTACCATAATTGACAAATAATGCAGTTAGTTAGAAACTAACATTAACTACATGGAAAAATAAGAATAAATATTTGCAAGTGAAATTCTTTATTGTCTTTGTACAAATCGTAAAAACGAGCAATTCTCACACTAGAAATATAAATCACTACCTTACTAGGAATCCTGAATTACAAGTACAAGAGCAGCTCCCCACGCTGACACTGTTTACAAAATATCCATGCCCATTGTGCGATGAGGCAAAAGAAGCCTTGGCTCCTCTGAGGCATCGTTTCTTATTAAAGGAAGTGGATATCACAAAACCAGATAATGGACGCTGGCACGGTTTGTACCGTTATGAAATTCCGGTATTTCACCTCGAAGGAAAGTTTCTTATGAAACATAGAGTCGACTTAAATCTTTTAGAAAAAGAGTTGATTAACTACAAAAACAGAAACTCTACACTACAGAAACATGACTAGAGACTTTCACAACTATGCATTTCTTTTCTTACATAACTATTTGGTTGTAGCACATTAAAACTAACCTCCATTGAGAAATTTTTGGAACAAACCATAATAATTTAAATTTTAATAACAAATGTACTGCAGTCAACTTTGTTAATTCAAACTTAAAGATGATTCAAATTTAAAAACAGTTAAATGTTTCTTCATTTGTTTTAATTAATGAGCAAAACTACTTATTTCTCCTCATTACAACTGTACGTACACCAACTCTGTAGTATTTTTTTTTAATATTTAAATTTCTCCAGTTAATTTAAAAAATAAACTTGGCAAGAATTAAAGCGTGTATGTGGAAGAATCATTCTATGAATCATTCAATCAATTATTATAATTGCTCTTCAAAAAAGAACTTAACAGTATTATTTGTGAGGCTAATCTAATCAGAGTTTGAATTATCAAGTTGCTGACTGTAATATCACTGTCCATTATTTTTATACACAAAAAAAAACTTTTTGGCAACATATAAATAATAAAGAATAAAATATAAAGTAATTTGTAACTATTAGTTCAACTGCTAACAAGGCCATTGACTTTGACCTTTCATCTTCTATTCAATAATACATTTATTGTAATAAAAATGTTATAAATTATTAAATAGCGGTTACATGCCATTATTGTTTGGATTATTTTCTTTGCCAGCAGCTTGGCGTGCAAGTTGTTGTATCTGTTCTGATGCTGCAATAACTTGACTTTCCAAATAGGTGGCACTATTTTCTTCAGTAGCCTCCAAGAAGTACCTTAAAGCATTAATAGAAAATTGTGTAGCGTTTTGAATTTAATTAAAAATATATCAACAACAAAATTATTTTATGATGATATTATGACATATAAGCTTACCTATAATTCACCATTATTCCGCAAGAATTGCCAAGACCCCTAGGAGATTGATCAGCTTTCCAATTTAACCTCCACATCACAGCTCCATTCTTCAAGTGAAAGTTTGCTGGAAAATTGGCATTGCAATGTTATGTTTACGAAAATTAAGTAGATTTACATTTGAACTGAGGGTTTTTAGAACATTACCTACGCTATCCAGAGCATAACCTCGTCGTTTTTCTAAGTAAAGATACCGACAACAAAGTCTCATAAATGGCAATTCCAACATTCTAGCAAGAGCTTCATCTTGAATCCAACCGTTTGTTGAAACCAGTTTTTTAAGTTTAGGAAGTACTTCTTCACTAGTGCATTCCAATTTCTCAGAAAGATTGTCTAATTCTTCAGTTGTAAGTACGAAGGTATTGTTCTCGGCTTCATAATCGGCTAACAAAAATAATGTGGGGGGATAAATATTTTTAATTGTATGCTTAAAAAGGGCAAATAAACAGATTTGTTCAAGTAAAGTAGACAATGGTGACCAAATTGTTTGTTGTTAAGATAAGTCTTTAAAAATTTGTTTTTATGTTAATTCAAACTCATCGTTTGAATGTAAATATAGTATCAACTTATTTTGCAGTTATTGAAAATAGAAGTACCACAAAAACTAACCTTTTTCTGCTTTTGCCATCTCGGTAAGTAGCCACTTATGAAAACCTGGTATTGGGGAGAGGCTTGAAAATTGAGTAATCTTAGGAAATTCTGATTGAAGTTCTTTCACAACTCTCTTGATAAGATAATTTCCAAGTTCGATTCCACTTAAGCCTATGTGAGAAGTCTTGTTAAGTCTTGTGATGTTTTTCCAAACCACCAATCAATGAATAACCAGTATTACCTTTTTGTGATGTTGTGATAGAGTAGAAAATAGCTGTTGTGATTTTCTGTACATCTTCGCCCATCGGTGTTGCATTTGTAAATGCATCAGCTTCCGAATGCATACGTGGATGTGCAACAATGGACTGGATTGTCTTAGAAATCTCTGTAGTTAAAGCTGTGTGTAAAACTACGATCGGTTCCCTGGGCATGCTGCTATGGGTAAAAACAAAGCACCGCCGATATGGTCCAACCCTTCGTTTCAAGTCAGTCCAGTTGCGAATGGGATGTACTGCTTCATAATCGGAAACCTAAAATATCCCACATTTTTTAATCAAACTTTCGTCCTATTTGCAATATAAACGCAAGGCATTTAAATGACTTCATAAAATTTCAAGCAATGGAGGAAGAATACTGGCCAGATTTGACCTTTTGCAACATGTCGCAAGAAGACTGCCAAGTAACACGTTCCAGCGTTAAAAATCCAACAGAAAACCAGAGAGTAAGTAGATCTTTCAGCGTAACATTAAGTGCTTTGAGATGGGCAATTTCCGCAGCATCCCTTTCTGCCAACTCCAGAATTCCCTGTACAAGACAAGATAGGCAGCTATATAGTAGTTGAAAATTTGTGTTAAACTTGTCAGTCACCTATTTCACAAAGCAACTTTCTCAGATTCATAAAATGATTCAATTAATTTATACAGTGTCCATTTATTTTAAGGTCGTCATTATATCTTAGTAAAACTTTGCTGTCACTAGGAGGACCCAGTACATCTACAAATATGTCATCATTAGGCCTACATGTTTTTACAAATTCCACATATTAAATCAAATAAATTTGAACAATGAACGGCGGAATTGCACTTATTGAATTGCATGCCATACTCACTAAAACATCGGTCCTCATATCAACCAAAAATTTGACACCATTCTCCAGACGACCGATTTGACTGAAAAGCCAGTTATATTTGGGAGATAGTGCAGATCGTAATTTCTCTTCCATCTTCAATGTGACTGTTGAATCCATACCCTTAATAATAAATTTTAAATCCGCGTTTGAAATAAAATATTAAATGTTACCTTTCAGAAAATTGATGATTAAATTATTACCACACTGTCAATGAATGCCTTAGCATTCTGAGCAGCCAACTGATGGTCAACGTTAAAATCTTGAGCAAGACTAAGAAGAAAATAGGTCCTCTCTTCTTGTTCAAGTTCACAGTAAAATCCACAAAGACGTCTGGCCATTTTCTACAAAAATAAATCATTTGTGTCCGTTTTGTGTTAATCCATGTACATTTAGATGTTCAGCCATGTTTTAAAAATGACTCACATCCACTGTCAGAGAACTACTGTTGATTGTGCCAATAGCCACACTGAGAGCAGTTTGAATGTCAGAATGCATTCGTCCTGTTGTTGCCATTCTGAACATATATTTTAAATGATCACGACTTTTACTTCTGCACAGCAAATGAGCGAAACGCTGGAAAAAAAACCCACAAAAAGAGCCAACGTTTACTTATTATTATTACCAAATAAAAACCAAAATGCTTAAAATTTAGTAAAATAATTTCATTATCCTATAGCATGAATTTACAATAGAAATCATATATTTTACAGTAAATGGTGCAACTTTTCAATCGCTCTAAATTTACTTTGTGAAATAACGTATATACTTTCTCATAATGGTTTAGATTTTACTCACAAAAAGATTATCTTCAAAATATTGTAAGACATGCCTTATTTTCTTCTGGAAAATTGAATAAATTTAGCATGACTTAATCATTGCAATGTAGCTAATCATGTTCTTTCTACGCACAATTCCTAATTGGTAAGTTACAATGTCAAAACTATAATGCAAGTAGGCCTATATTTAAAAAAGATAAATCATATTATCTATGACTTTTATCACAAACATATGATAACAATTTTTCCTTTAGAAAAACATGCCATTTGGAATTAAGGATCGAGAAGTAAATCTGAAAATGCATGCTCAGCATGGGGAAATTAATGTTTTACCTACATGTATAATCGAATAGCCTGATTTTCACTATATAAGCCTACGCAATATAACACGCAAAAGTCCTTTGGCTTTGAGTTTGCATGGAATTGTTACATCACTTTTGCGTCAGATTTGTTATTATTATAATTGCTCCTGTTGGAATGCACATTTTTGGGGCATTGCTCTCGTGTCTATAGTGAAAACACAACCTAACAGGAAAACAGCAATATATATTATACAGGATAATACAGAGAAACAGGAAGGGATTTCACAAGATCAAACCGGCACTCGTGTTTTAACCATCATATACTGGTTCATAACTTTTGAGCATTATTTATCAAAATTGCGTCATATATACTAGCTAATTTTATTTTTCAAAGTAAGATGATCACGGTTTGAAACATGCATTCATAAAATCCAGCACCTTAAATTTTATGCAGGGCAAACAAAGTCAATGCAAAATATTTCCAGTTAATTTTGGAGTACGTATTGCACATATATACTTACAACTTTTGATGAAATAAAAAACAAATACCGCATTATTATGATTATGTACTTCACCTAGCATGATACTTGAAATAAAATGCGTACACACGTTCGATGTTTATCAATCAAAACATCCAGAAATTATTAAAAACCTTTCTCACGTGCATGCATGCACAGGCAAAGAAAAATGTGAAATTTTTCCATCTTTGACGAAATTTTGCACGAAAGATGGCGCTGAAAACAGTCAGCTTGTCAACAAGGACTGTTGACCGCAAAGTTAGCTAAATAATAAGAAATTTGAGGGTCAGGTTTAAAAATGATACGAAGATGCCATCGGCAACTGAAATCGCTTCTGACAATTTCTTTACCAAATATTCGCGCTCAATTATTGGTAAGTGAGACTAATAACTCGGTCGCTGTTAATATTTAGCTTATATAACCTTGAAGGTTAATTTCTACATGTACAAAACTTTCGTCCATCATGTTCTAGCCAGAGGTTTTGACCACGTCTGCAAGGAATTACTCGGATAAATCAGTTCATACCACGAATAAACCAGACTGGAATCGAGCCATTCTTGAAGCAGAAAAAATCGTGGGCTATCCAAATTTATTCCTCAGTTTGCAATCTCTGCCAGGTGATGATCTCTTATCGATTGCTGGAGAAATAAGGAAACTGGTTGGCACCACTCATCCATTATTAAAGATAACGAAGTACTTAGGGTCGCTCATAAATTACTGGTCATCTTTTTTTTTATTATACAAATTTGAAGTAACATACGTGATTTTTTCATTCAGGCGATTAATTTACAATGGCCGAAATAACATGCAAATTCGAGGCTTGATCATTTTGCTCACTGCCAAACTCACTGAGAAACCTTCGGACAAACTTCAAGAAGATCATGTTCATGGCATAACTACGAGGTAAACAGCGCTTGGAAAAAAAGTTAAAATATCTGATGTATTTTCTAAAAGTAGCTAATTTGAAATGCCCAATTCAGTCAGCAGTGTTTGGCCGAAGTTACCGAGATGATCCACACAGCAAGACTCATTCACAAGGGAGTGGTGAATTTGTCAGGAGTAGATTTGGATGATGGAAGCCAGCTAAAAGATATGGAATTTGGCAATAAAATAGCCATACTGGTAGGGGACTATTTTTTGGCCAATGCCAGTTTAAGACTGGGAAGCTTGAAAAATACAGAGGTATTAAAACAGAATTTTCTTTACCTGCTATCAGGTTTAATAGTATCAATATATCTAACAAACATCCTGTATTCATTCAGGTAGTTGAAATGATGGCATTAGCCATAAGAAATTTTGTGGAAGGAGAATTTATTTTTGACCAAGACCAGCATGGTAATGCTTACCCGACTGCATTGGCTACAATTCATGACTGGGAAGTCCGTACTTACCTTTGCTCCGGCAGTTTATTAGCGAATGGCTGTCGTTCTGCTGCACTGCTTGCAGCTCATGATGAGTCGGTCCAGAATCACGTCTTTGAATTTGGCAAACAGCTTGGTTTGACCTGGCAGGTAATGATAATCATTAGGAAAACTAGTCACAAAACTCAGTAATTTGAACTTTATCATTAATATAGTCATTTGCTGACCTGCAACTTTTTACCAACGAATTACGCCATCCTCCAGGAACAGCTTTCGACTTGACATCATCACCAGTGATACTGCATTTACAAAATGACCCAAGTATTCTTGACGTCATTCTTCCCAACAGGGAGGACTTGTCAAATGTCGATTATAAAAAGGTGAGTTTAGTTTTTAGCCTCCTTAGTGTTTTTTTGGAAAGTTCTGACCTGAATACGTTTGTGAGTACCAATTTAAAGTGAAAATATGATTTTACATAGTTTGATATTGCAATTTGCTTAGCATTCTCATTATCTTTCAAAGATTTTAAGTAAAAAGTTAAATTTTTATTTTTTTCCACAGCTATATTCGATTCTAAATAGTAGCCATGCTTTGAAGGAGGCTGAAGAACTTTGTCAAAAATATGCAAAAGATACCATTAAAATATTGCAGCATTTTCCAAATTCAGATGCAAGGCAAGCATTAGAAAACATCATATCTGCTATGAAAGGATAATGGTTTTAGATGGATGAGGCTATTGGTTAAATATTATTAAACTAAATTATTACAGGTTTTGCGTTTGGAGAGATTTTATTGTTTATCTTTCATAACTCATTTTTCTTTAATTTTTTTATATGATATGGTTTTAAACGGTCAAGAAAATAAAAGTCAAAATACTCAAAAACGGATTGTTCATAAATTACTTTGTGTTTTAATATAAGTAAATGTGACATTTACATTGTTACAGATGACATTTTACATTTTAGAGTGCATTGATCTGAAATATAAATAGCAACTACTAGTCACTAGTTATAATTCTGGACACTGCCACTCAAGTAGTCACTGTCTGTAAAGGTAAGAGTTAATCGATGATCATCTCTTGATTCAAATAATACAAATGTGCAAGACATTATCAGGATGACTAAAATGTTCACTAAGCCATTGAATAGGAGTGGAAAGTGGGGGCTCTATCCCTTGAATGATAATTCGCAAATTACTCTGAGGATCTGAAAAACAACAGAGTTTGGGCGTATAAGTTAACATTGTGACCAGACCTACAATAATAATGAAACTAAATAGTGCTTACCCATAGCTTCAGGAATGTTTTCGCTTATTAAATTCCTCAAAGTTAAAGTTTCGCCAAGTTCACCAATTGGCCGGAAAAGTCTCTGAAAAAATGGCTTATCAGACTGGTGAATTCGAAATGGGATGAACTTGAAAAGCTCATCATTGGTATGTTCCATCAACTTCCTATTTATGGTCCAAAACTGGTCAAATTTATCTAAAAAAAATTATAAGTAATGATACATAGTTTCTAATTAGCAGCAAAATGGCATAGTTCAATGGAATTTACCATTCTGAAGGCCTAGCCATAATTGATTATGGTCTCGTTTCTGCATATTGCTGATTATTTGCCCTCGATGTTTCAAAGCATCCGCTTCCTTGATAGTAGACATGTAATGAGCTTCTACGGCATCTTTGCTGGGACAGTGCAGCAATTCATTTTCAGGAAATTTCTTTAATTAATGCGTTAATTATGAATAATTAATAAAAATGGATAATTTAACATGTGAGTTTGTTCATAATAAGTCCTTTAGACTTACCTGAAAATGAACAGTAAGGCTCCAAGGCAGTGCAGAATCAAAAGCATACAAGTCAAAAAGTACACCAATAGGATAGTGCCTGCAACAATTTAATTTCAATATGTATCTAGTGAATTGTAAACAAAAACATACATGTATAAAGAGATGACTTATGCCTTAACAAAAAGTCTGAACAAGGCCCATGAGCAAGTGAGAGTATTTATCATTCTCTCACTAACCTGGACCAGAGCCACTTCCTTCTAAACCCCCATTTTTCTGGCCGGCGCGACCATCCCTTCAAAGTGCGACTATTCTCTCCTATTCATGACTTCTACAAACTCTCCTTCTTCCCTCGCACGATCCCACTCTGGAACAACCTTCCCTGCGAAGTTGCGCAGGGATCCCTTGCATCTTTCATGTCTCGTCTCACCGCCATACGACCCCCTCTTGACTTGCGAAAACAAAAATCATATTGACAACCCACCTCCGTCTCACTCTGTGACAACTCCCTAAATCATCATAAGGCCTCGGCGCGATGATTACTTACTAAACTAAACTATACGGATAATGGTTAAAGAGGTTGCGACTCCTAAAGACTATCTAATCGAGTTGCAGTTAACTTTAATACACACATATTTACACAACATATTAATTATTAATAATTCAACATTTTCTTTTAATCAATTTTTGACCTTCAAGATAATTCACTTTCAAAATGTACGAGAAAAGCAGATCCAGCATAATAATAGCTATATTGATCGTTTACAGAAATAATCCGTAAAAACTGATATGGCCGAGGAACCGATTGGAGGTGACGATGGTGTTCAGGCGACCAACGATGATGCTGTGTCGGGCAAACGTTGCGCCGTACAGTTAGGTTATTGGAAAGACCCATACCTGCAGTTTTTTTGCCGACACGCGGAGAGGAAAGCTCCAGAAATGAATCGCGGTTATTATACGCGAACGCAAGCTATTAAGTCCTTAATTGGTAAAGTTGTTAAGGTAAATACATTCCAGATGAGTAGCACTGTCCGTTATCTAAAAAAAACTGTTTCCAAATTTAAAAAAACCAACTCATTATTTACCTAATATATATTCTAGATAAACAAATGACTTATTTTCCATTTATCAATAGGTTCCTTGTACCTAACTTTCTGTTTCTTTTGCTACTTAGATCACCAATCACGCATGCCAGATAGTTAATCTAGGAGCTGGCTTCGATACGTTATATTGGAGGCTGAAAGACGAACATTTAAAGGTGGCCAACTTTACCGAAGTGGATTTTCCAATCGTAACTGCTAACAAATGTTATTTAATCAAACGAGCGAAATCACTTTTGCAATCTTTAGCAAATGGCGGTGAGCACTAAATTCTCTCGTCCATCGTATGTTAAAATTAAAGGTTTATGTCGATGTCCAAACTTTGGTAACGAATTTCCGTTTTAAATTTCAGACGGTGATATTCGAATAAGCAGCTCGGAGTTGC
This sequence comes from Ommatoiulus sabulosus, assembly GCA_034697705.1. Taxonomy (NCBI): domain Eukaryota; kingdom Metazoa; phylum Arthropoda; class Diplopoda; order Julida; family Julidae; genus Ommatoiulus; species Ommatoiulus sabulosus. Next base: position 11,890 of record JAQGAO010005655.1, read on the forward strand.
ACGCGACGAATTATCACCTAGTCGGGGCTGATCTCAGAAACCTGAAGGAATTCACTCAGAAATTAACGGAATCAGAAATTGACGTGAATGTTCCCACCATTTTCCTGGCAGAATGCGTTCTGGTTTATATAGATGTGGATCACTCGCAGGCGTTACTGAAGTGGATCACGGATAATTTCCCCGCAGCCATATTTATTAATTACGAACAGGTGCTCATCATACACCGTACGCATTATTTCTTTAACATACGGTGATGTTTTGAACGAATAAAACATGTCCTTCTAGGTGAATATGGTTGACAGATTTGGCAATGTTATGATAGAAAATCTCAAAGCGCGAGGTTGCACTTTGGCCGGAGTTGCAGCATGCGTTGATCTGCAAACTCAGGAAAGCAGGTGAGAATTAGCGTAGAAATTTGTGTGTTCGTAGAAAAACATGTTCAAAAATGTTCAAATATATCTTAGGTTTTTGAATATGGGTTGGGAAACTGCTAAAGCCGTAGATATGTTGCAAGTGTACCGCACATTGCCGGCAGAAGAATTACAAAGGTTTGTGGTGATTCTTCTATATCACAATTCTTGATTATTCAATGTAAATTAGAATCTGTTTTAGTTTTAATCAACACATCAATTAAAACCAATTATGATTTAAATCCCATTGGGTTTCAGGATAGAAAAGTTGGAATTTCTTGATGAACGGGAGCTCATGGAGCAGCTATTTACTCATTACTGTATTTGCATCGCAAGCAAGGACAAGCAGAAGATTGGACTGGCTGAAATCGATTTTTGAATGTACAGAGCCAAAGGATATTACAGTGATAATTGCATTGGCACTTTTTTGGATCTTAACTTTCCTCGTAAGTAAATGCTATTTTGTATTTAAATTCGTGAAATGGGCACGTTTTTGGAGTGTTAGGGCTTCTTCCATTTGGGGAGGGTATGGCACACATTTTTGTTGGAAATTATAAAATTCATTCCTGGACTTAATATAAATAGTATTCATCTTCAAGTGGCGAGAAGATATTAAGATTAAAATAATTGCACGGCCATGTAATAAATTTTTGACGACGTTTCACTCTACATTTGGGCTTTCTCATTAAATCCTGGACAAATACAATCGAAACATTACCTTAACAAATTGAACGTTATTTAAACATTGAAAAACATTTAAACGGAAAGGAAAGCCTAAGTAAAGTTTTAAAAAATAAGCAATGAAACATTTAAAAAAAATTTACGTTTTTGTAATGTTTAAACAAAATGTTTAAATAACGTTCAATTTGTTAATGTAATGTTCCAATTGAATTTGTACGCGAAACGTGGTCGGAAATAAAAGTTATTACATTGACGAGGAATTATTTGAACGTGGATTTAATATTGGTTTAAAAATTCATCGAGTAGTTTTAAGCAAACTACACGGACA
>JAQGAO010005656.1:0-13306 GCA_034697705.1 Ommatoiulus sabulosus
CACATTCTAAAAAACAGAACTTTTTGAACGTGCCATGTTTCCAGAGATAATTTGCCTCGTGTATGACCAGCTTAAGAATGAGTTTCTGGCATAGGTTTTCAGGAGTTCTATTTTTGTTGTTTTTTTTCAACAAAATATGATCAAGTAGATCTTTTTAATCAGTAGTAGAATAGGCTTCAAAATATTTTATCTTTACAAAATTGTAAAGATTTTTATATCTTCAATCAGATTTTTTCAGTAAATTGAAATGCTGTTTGTTTATTCATGGAATTCAAATTGCTGTGCTCACGTTTGAAACATTTTTGTTGTACCGTATCTTTAAAGAACAAAAATCAAATATTGGCTAAAGAAATGTGATCTGCCCAGTCTGATACGGAGAATTTAGTGAAATTTTTGGAAGAATTTTTTGCTACAATGAGTTTTTAAATCGATTGTATGAAGCCATATTTTCTCGTTTAGGTTGTAATCTTGATGTTATGAAACTGACAAACTAATACACTATAAATGTACTGTATTACAAGGTAGTTCGATTTTGGGGATGTTTTCAAAGCATTATGCATGCATACTCATGTGCATGTCCCAATTTTCCTCTTAGCTTTGGGGAAAATGTAAGTGCTATTTCGACCTTTCTAATCCTGGATGTTCTAACTAATCTATGAAAGACCTCGCAATCTTTAAATCATTGGCAAGTGAAGGGGGAAGCACTTGAAACATTAGAGAAGGCTGTTAGGGGGTTCTGGGAACTTCATTTAAATTAACATTGTCGAGATGGTGACTCACGAAAACGAGCAACGGAGGCATTTTCATCAAGGGGTTCAAGCAACCAGCAACCACTCAGAACTGGATTGGTTTGCCGCACTTAAAAAGGCGATACTAAGGGATGGTTGATGGTGTTGGTAAAATGTATAGGCTATAACTCACCTGTAATGTGGATTTAAATGGCACACTTTGAAAAATATTTGGGTGGGACATCATGATAAACAAAAATTGCACTAGAACTGCATTTTGACATCAATAATCCGAATGTCTCTCATGCAGGAAACTCCTATTACAGCTCGTGAATTCATTTATTTGATGTAAAATGATTTTCTCCTGAGGCCGCCCGTGGTTGGATTTTGAGTTATTAAATGGTGACTCCTTCTTTGTCATGCCTACTGTTCTTACTAGGGAGGAACAATGCATGTTATAATAATGGAATTTTATAATACACGCTGGTACCAGTTACATTTGCATGCCACTGACTATCCTGCCCATCCCTAAAGTAGTCACAAAGTGCAATAATTCTTTTCTGTTAGCTGTAATATTAATGTCTAGATAAGGGCAGTTCACAACGTTTTCACGACAGGGTTTGCCATGAAAAAATGTTGGCTCCAATTTTAGGTCACTCACATCCTATACTGACAATTACAGTACATTCTTGTATAAATGCAGTGTCGAGAAAGATCAAATGAAAACAAGACTGCATATCACAAGCTACACATGTACATGGGACGCATTAGTGATCAGAGTATCACGTCCCTTCCAAGAGTGCAATTTTCTGCTTTAAGAAATTACATAAAAAATGCTTTTCTTTTCTTTAAGATGTGAGATCCATTTAAGCTTCATTAGGGGGGGAAATATGACAACCTTGAGAAGTTGTTGCAATGCATTCAAAAAATTCTGCTTTTTAATTAACTCGTGTTTTTATTTTCCCACTACAATTACTTCGTTTAAAGAAGTCATTTATTGTACTTAAAAAAATAAATTTCAGGGTCAAGGCACTATTTAAATGATGGGATTTTGTTCCAAACTTTATTTTACCCAGCACATACTGTAGTATTCAAGAAAAACACAATAGCAATGGAATTTAGGTGTTTTGAAATAGTTTTTGATTCATGCGATGTGTGGCATTTACTTTTATTGCTGTGGGATTGAATGGCTCTCATTTTATATGCACTAATATAAAATGAAATTTGAATAATGGTATTCTCAGCGCATTTTCATTCATCACCCAGGCGACCACGTTGAAATATAAGCGAGAGAAATCTATTCATAGCATAATATTTATTTTAATTGCATTTGATTCATTGCTTGAATCAATACGGTAACTCGGGTGTGGTGCGAGTTTCTACAAAGCCTCAATTTTGGTTGCGTCTCATGCTGAATGAATGGTCTCGCTGATCGGCTGTGGTTTTAACCGCCTCCTTTGGCACATGCTTTATTCAAACCAGTACTGTCAGTACATCATAGTAGTGTTACCAAGCCGCTAACCGTTTAATCGCGCTTACTGATGTACAGTATTTGCCTAATCGTGACTATTATAGAGTGCATCTAACATTTACCTAGTAACCCAAGTGAACCCAATTTTTTCATTTTCTTAATGGAATAGTGGAAAGGCGTGGTTTTGCATAAATATCTACTTGCATATTGGCTACTTAATTCAAAACAAGTTTCACTGCTTTTTGTTTTCCATTTTTTGGAAGGCAGTTGAACTCTGCTCTGGGTAATGCATGAGCACCTTTGAATGCTCACTAGCACTCACTAGCCTGCTCTTCCACTGGTCCATTGTTGAATGCAGGATACATAAATGTTTAATCTTTTAAATGAAAAAAAAAGTGAAGTTTGCGGGAAGCCAGGGAGGCACCGTCCTTGGTCGGTGTCATTCACCTGTATCAGTTACTCAGATTTACTTGGACATGAACCAATGTTCGAGCACTTACCTCTCTTTGCCCCCCTGTCATTGCGGGGGAAAAGTATTTTTCTTTCTGGTTGAAATCTAGCTTCTGTATTTTGTCTACCTGTGGAGAGCAACTTATTCAAAATCCCCTGTTTTGGAAATATACATGTATGTACTTCAAGGTTGTTAAATCTTCAACAATCTTCACCATGTTGGAAGTGACGCAGTGGTGTAGGCAATTTTTCAAGTTATTGAAACTGAGCATAAGCTTTAATCCGCGTTATTGAAGTAAATATTTTGCACAAATTAGTAAACTGGTAGCTTAAAGTACCAGATTTTACTCTTTATCTGTAGCACATTTTCGGAGATACAAGAATAAACTGAAAAGTAAATGCGCAGCTGCGTAACAAATACATCAACATTTATTGAGTCTGCACCAAACAATTCCGAGATTTTGTATCATGGATGGCTAGGATTACTTTTATCTTATGGAAAGTCTGTTGGTTGAGTTGTTCGGAGAGTTTTTGAATGTTGAAGCAGCGCCAAGATGGGTGTCATGCATAATGCGATTGTTTTTCTTATGGTTGTATTTCACTCTTCTAAAACCCATATCAGAATTTACGGAAAACTTCTTTCATTTTGTTTTTTGATGGAACCCAGTAGTGGTACTTGGGCTTGCCTATCAGAGGCACTAACTTAAGATCCACTTATAACATGGTTGGTATATGTATATATGTGCTATTTAATGGTTTGTCTATCCTTTGATCCCTGAGTGGCTTACATACAATTAGACGTTTTCCTTTTGCGTTTTGATTCTTATGTCCAGGTCACTCTGGTGTGCGCTATTGATTAGCAGTATTTTTTTTATAATTGTCGTCCACGAATTTGAACTTTTCTTAGGGCTTGTCTTGCACTACGCCACTTTGCTGGATTTTGTTTGAATGTTGCTCTTTTTAATTTTTTTTCTCACATATTATAAAATATCTCGCATGATTTTCCAAAATTCAGCAAAGTGGCAGCAATACGCCTGGACGCTTCAAAAACGTTGGGCAAGGATCTCAAAATCTTACGCCTGTGACCTGTGTTTTTTATAGATTAGAACAATCTTGCTCTCAAAATTTGGTCGATTTGAAAGAATATCTTTTTGAATCTCCTCTCGCCGGTGTTTTAAGAGAAAATAACAAGGCACTATATTCCATCAAGCCTTTCTAACTAGCTCAAAAAGTTCTGGTGATAATACTGGGCCCTGCCTCATTTACATCAAGTTGCTACATTTCCTTTTATTAAAGCGACCATTGTCTAATGCAATGCACTGTACATGGACGTGGGAGTACTTGTTCTGATCGAGAGATAAACTCCCATACCACCACCACGTATTACTGTATTCAAATGCTGAAAAGAATGTTGTATTATGGGTGAAGCAATATCTTACTGAAACAAGAGCTGCAAACTTTAAGCAAATTTTGCATAAACGACGGTTATATTTAAATTGAATTCAGTTGCCTTTCGTTCCAAAGGTATTTCAAATCTAATAAATGGCTAGCGTCTATCAACGTTATCCGAACTGCGAGTAATAACTCGGCACGTTCACACGGAATGATTTATTTCTGAACCATTTATCACTGTTTGCTAATCCATATCCACCTCCTGCCGCTTGGCCTTGAATGCGTGCTGTATTTTTTGATATTGGCAATCGTACAAAAGTTTTTTCCTATTAATTATGTGCGACGCCTTTTCAATACGGCTTCCTAATTTACGCATGGAAACATGCTTCTCTTCCTTGAACCTTGTCCACGTTGACTCACCGAGTCATGAGGATTATTTTCCCCAAAATTGAACCGACTAGCAAACTGTAGCAGTCAAGAGGAAGCGCATGTTTACGATGATCATCGTGTGTGGTAATGTCGGTATATCCCGATTACCAGACCACAAACCCAAAAAAACGAGCGTGAATCTAAAAAGTCTAACCTACATGTACCTTCCTACGTACACCTGATGCAGACAGTGCTGATAAAAAGGGGAAGTTTTTGCTCATTGGCGGCTGGCGATACGGTACAAATTGGGCGAATCGAATTCTGTTGTTCCCTCTCCATTTCTGAAGGCTAGGTAGGTGTTTGGGTGTTAAATTGAAACGCGTTACTCCTTTGGTGTTTGGGAGACCGTGTTTAGTCGAGTATGGTTTTAACTGCCAGGTAACCTCAAATCGTTCTTGGTTTAGGCGCCTCGTGACCTAATTTTAGGCCTAAATGGTTCATTTGGGATTACCGCGTGTACTTTTACTTCTTACCACATTTGCGACGGTCGCAACACAGAAACAGCCACGATGAAAAAGTAAGCTTTTTGATATTTATCAATTGGATTCATATGTACATGTACAATAGAGATAGACTTAAGTTCATTTACATATATGGCTTGAAGCAACCACTTGTTGTCGTCTTAATGTTTGTTTCTACTTATTGATGATTACCTTCAGTTGGTATTAATGGGTGAATGCTGTTGGTTTATCCTATAATATTCTCGTGTTTCTGGTAAATGCGATGGTCTAACTTCTTCCATCATTATTCCTTGTGCAATGTTATATGACGGAATTTGACACATTCTAAAGTTGCTAAGATGCTAAATGCGCTCGTAGATCGCGATGTTTTATCACTTTTCTTGCAGATATTCTGTTTACACGATGGACGCACGTTCCCGTGTTCTACTTCGAAAAAATTGTTTCCCTAACGTTTGGTACATTACCCAGTTTAACATAACCTCAATAGATACAAAGTAGGATATTTCTGCGTTTTCGAGTAAAATGATTTGATATACTTTGTTGCTTTACGTGTTTAGCACGTACGCGATGTGAGGAGTGCCAAAGTTTAATTTTATATCGGATTTCATCACTGGTTATAATATCGTCCCACTTATCCCATGTTATCGAAACATGGCTCAAGGTTACCAATACCATAAATGTTAGTGCTTTTCCCATGCCTGCCTTCAAACTTTATTGCTCCCGACGCTATAGACTTCGGATAAACAAATCCCGTAATGTCCGATACTGTACGATGGAGCCAAATTGACAATAATCACTTTTCCCAAATTCATAAAAAGTGATTATTAGATGACATACTCTATCAAAGAACCGTTGTTCAACTGTCGAAAAAGAAGAGGGAATTCTGACCTGTACAGTGCAATGAACAACGAGTGTCTAGCTTTTTTGTTTTGTGATTTCAATTTTCGAAACATTGATTAAATGTATTTTTTTGTTGTTGTAAAATACGACTAGTATAATTGGCCACAAAGTGTGAAAGGATAGAAAAATGTGGGGGAAACACACCAGATTTGTTGGACGGTCCCGTTTCGCCCCAATTTCTGCTCGATAACCCTACCTCTACTTTACCCAGTTTTAATTTTAATCGGGTAATATACGTGTATAGCCTCTCCCCATTTGCACGGCTTGCACGCGAGTGATTACACATGGCGGATATGAGATCTGCATCCTCTCCAGTCCTTCCCCAAACTAACCAGACGCTCCCAAAAATATTCTCAGCTTTTTTTTGCGCTATCTTTGAAGGTTTTCGCGTTTTTCCCCTAACCTTTGCTGCCTTCATTGGCAGTCTGCGAGCGTTTTGTTTTGGGGAGGCATCGGTTAACAGAGTCGTTGCTCAGGTACTTCTCTCCTAACCTCGTTTTTGATTACGTACGCTGGCGACCAGGTGGGCTGCCCAACCGCCATTCTGGCTTGCCCTATGTCTGCGAATGTGTTTATTCAGGTTAGGTGAAGCCGGGCCGCAAAAAAGAGGTTGATAAAGTTGCTAGCGACCGTCGAATTTCGGGAATGCCGAGACGGCTCAATGTGCTCGTTTCTCGGCTACGGAGTAAAAATAGGCGAAGTTGAAAGTTTGCGAACAGTTTTGCCAGAGTCGGACCGAACCAACGCTTTCTGGTTCACCGTGGTGCTGTTTTTTCACTCCTATATACCAGGCGCGTACCACCAGCTACGATAAGCTGTCCATGTGGCGGATACGAGCGAATTTGCTTACGAGATGCAAATTGGGATAATAACCGGCTCGGTTGTGCCACTTTTTTCCACCCCGCGACACCCCCGTGCTTTTTTATTTATTTATTTTTTTGCGCGAGAAGTGCCACGCTCCTCTTCCGCCTCCTGTCATGGCTGCTGCTGAGGAAGTAGGATGTCAGAACGGCCGTGGCAAAAGTTTGCGAGAACGAGTGTGTGAGCCATAGTCAGCCGGGTGAGTCCATCCCAACTTTTTCGGCAACTTGGTCGGCTGGTCCAACGACGTTTTTTCCACATTACGGCTATCAGCTGATCGAGCCACTTGGTTGGCTGCGGTCTCGTCGCGTTTTCTTGGAGTATTTGCCTGTTTTGGATTTTGTGTCGTGGGTCGTTTTTTATGAATTTTCAACGGTGCTAACCCGTATTTCTGGATTCATCGCACGTCCTCACGTTGGCACTACCTGTTCGTTCGTAGTCGGTTTGTGCCGCTTTCTGGCTTTTTCTTCGGTCTCGCATGTTTGTGGTGTTCGCGTCGGTGATCGTGATGTGCTGATGGTGCCACTGATGCCCGATGCATCTGTCATCGCGGGAGTTGTATAGCAGCGAAAGATGGCCATGCTACGCCGCAAGCAATCCAATGCCGTTCCCACTGACAAGGAACGAAGGGAAAGTTTGGTCCATAGGTAATTCTTTTGGTTTTCATTCTTCTTGAACAGCGATTTTCGACAAGGGTTCCGCGTGGGTTTAGTTAAGAGAAAGTGGGAAGAATAATGAGGAATAAAAAACATATTCGAGGAAGATCTTGCAGTGATTATCATGGAGGGAGACGGTAATGTGGTTGTTGTGCTAAGAAAATCTTGCTTTCACTTCATAATTCAGGGTGGCCACAGGTCAGGGAAGTCAGGACAAAAAAGGTGGTCATGGAAGTGTCAGGGAAATTTTCCCAAATAAAAGCAAAATGCTATTCCTGCACTCAGTCTGCTGGCAGCTCCATCCCCAATCCTCTTCAGCTAGACTTGTAGCAAAATTAGTGTTTTGCCAAGCTTCTCATTGCAATTGTTATTTTATTTTTCATTATGACAAAATAATTGATATGCATTAACGAGTAAGTTTTGGTCAGGGAATTTTGGATTTTAGTCAGGGAAAAGTCAGGGAGATTGAAAATGAAAATATTGTGGCCACCCTGATAATGCACTTCAGAAAATCTGAATGTTCTTTCTTGTGTTTAATATGCTTTTGTTCCATAGGGATTAAAGCTTCCCTGGCCCCATTTTCTGATTTAATTATTCCTAGACTGTTCAAATATTGACCGTATCGTTGGTCCTAAACTGGCGTTTTCCTCAACTTTCTTGAGAATAGCGAGACTGTTTAAACATGGCTAGTTGTTATTCGTTTTCCTTCACCTACTGTTTGTAAATTCACAAACACTTGATGAGGAAGAATTAATCTCAACTCTTTTCTTGGAAAAAAATGTTGGTCATTACATGGCATTTGAATGGAACCTCTGTTCTTGTCTTAATGTCGTCACACAGTTTGTTTCAATAGAAAACACGTTCCTTTTTTGGCACATTACACCAAAGTTTGTTATCCTCAATAAAATGAAATGACAAGTGCTTCATGAACCCTTGTTTTCTAATACTGTATGTCCAAATGTTCGAAAAAAATGCAGTTATCTTTGTCTATAAGCTGAGGAGGGGCTAAAAAATTGAAGGTGCCAATAATTTGTTATTATTTTCTCGTTGAATAAATGCAATATTTACCAGACTCAGCAAGGCCACTTTTCAGTCGACGTGGTGTTGACAATCGACAGACGGGGGAAAAAAAACTCCCATCAACGTTTTGGATGGTTTTGGAAATTTTATTATGAATAAAAGTACCATTGGACCGTAGCAATCAACAATCCAAGTGCCATCTAGAATCATTTATGCGCAACAAGGAATGTTAAAAAATTATGCCAAGAGGTGTGCTTTTGCTGTGATTCGGCAAGGGACAACACACTGGACGTTTCCAACGCCATCTATGTCGCACGCTGCTCAACATAGTTTTGTGGGATGTTTTCCTGCCCATTATCCGCCACCGACCAATCCTCCACCTGGGGGGCTTATTTTTAAAACAAAATGTGGGGATTCTCCCTCCCCCATCTCCATTTTAATCTGATTCGCGTTGAACAGTGGTTCCCAAATATGTTTTTACTACTGCCTCCGTTTGGAACAAATATTTCATTAATTCCCCCCTCTTAGAGGAAATATTTCATTATTGTTTTCTTCCTTGGGGAAAATTTTTCGTCAATGACCCCCTTTCATAAAATCAGTTAAAAACCATACACTGAAAATTAAATTTTAATACATACTTAAAATTGAAACATTCATTTCAAAATATAAAAAAATATAATTGTACAATAGCATCAATCTATGTTCGTATAGAGGGCGTGAATTTGTAATCTAGCCCTGTACCCCATTGCCCCCATCTAGTTTTCCATTGCCCGCTTGGGAATCACTGGTATAGAATGTTACATACTGACCATTGGCTCGTGTTCGTGCAATATTCCATAGAATTAATGGATTTCGAGAATTTCAGTCTTCCAGAATTGTAATAGCTGGCAGCGCCACCTCCAGCCAGCGGCGGATGTGAAAGAGGGTTTGATAGGATATTTAGGGGACATGAAATAATCTTGAATAAACTGGAAGCTGAAATTTCATAACCTTACTACACTGTGCCTAAAATAAGTCCACTGAAAAAGAAAGTTTTCGACAAGTTTTAAGGTTACAGAATTTGGAATTGGTTTATAAAAACTGATGTGCTGAGCTTGTCAAGCAATCCGGTCTTTGTGCCAATCTGCATCTGTAGTGCAGTATATGAAAATTATTATTAAGCATGATGCAGTTTGAGTATCATTAACATAAATCTTTACTAGAGTGGCTGAAACGTGCTTTCCCAACATTTCACAAATATTTTTCCTGTTTGTAGGATGTGTTGTAGGATGCGTAAATTTGACGTATCCTATTGACAAAATGTTCTGTCGCCAGCTCCTGCTCGGGTTTTTTGTCTTCTGTCGCACCTTCAATCTTATTACATGTACTTGGAAAACCCTGGACTAAATCTCGAGTAGTACCAAGGTCTTTTTAAGAGACTCAGCCTCCCACAAATCATATTTTCAATGGTGCCCATACAGGATCATGAAAATGTGGCATGTTTAAAAATTCAACATGTGGAGCCTACCATATATTTTCCCGACATTTGAGGATAATGGCGATGTCGTCATTTTTCAGTAGTGTTCAAGATCCTTTACCTGTTTTCGACTTTATAAAAAGTTTGAAAATGAGGATGATGACGCTGTTTTCCTAATACAGGGTACCCACAGACCTGAAAAACCTGGAATAGTCGGGGAACTTGAAAATGTCTGGAGAAGTCAGGGTAGAATGGCTTATTTTGAAAAAATCAGGGAAATTCAAAATTAATGCTTCTACATGGTAAGCACAGAACCCATTTTCCGAGTACAAAATTTTCAACGTTTTCCAAGGACAAAAGTGAAAAATTTCCCACGTTTTCCGAGGACAAATTTGCAAAGCTTTCCACGTTTTCAGAATGCAAATTTGCAAAATTTTCAACGTTTTCCGAGTACAAATTTGCAAACTTTTCAACGTTTTCCGAAAACAAAATTTTAAAATTCTCCACGTTTTCCGAGGTCAAATTTGCAAAATTCTCTACGTTTTCAGAATACAAAAATTGCAAAAAAATGTCCACGTTTTCCGAGTACAAATTTTCAAAACTTTCTACATTTCGGAATACAAAATTGTCACATTTTGCAAAATATTTTCCTGTGTCGATTTTGCACAATACAGTACTGTATGTCAATTTTTGACATTGTCATTGGTCAAGGATCTTTTTTTTGAAAACCTGGAAAAGTCAGGGAAGTTGAAAATGAACTTTCTGGGGGAACCCTGTAATATTTGATGTCTTCTTCGCAACTTAGTTGCCTTGATGAAGGTCCTTGATAAAATTAATTTTCTTGAATCCTTAGGCATCCGGACTTTGTGGGAAGCACGCGCATAGGACAAGGCAACTTTTATAACCGAGCCTATTGAGCAGCGTCCACACTGGAGGAACTTTTTGTTGCTAATGTGTTCCCAGTTGTTCCTGGAAGCATAAAACTTATGTAAGCAATGATCACAAATGGCAGCCATTAGCAACAAAAGGTTCCTCTATGTTCATCCAAAAGTTCCTCCAGTGTGGAAGTACATGTTCATGATGTACTGTAGCTGAGCTTTAGGATTTCCTAAACTCGCCAGTCACCAATTCAGAAATATCTTTTGAATCTTGGGATTTCCTTAATGCAATTTGAATACATCATGCGTGCTGATTATTTGGTGTTTGTAATTGTCAGATGTTTTTTTTTAACATTCTTATCGTTTTCATTCAAGCCCACATTGATTTTTTTCTTTCTAATTATTTGCAGATTGATTTAGAGCCTGCTGGAAAAATCCACGTTGTCATCGATCTAAAATGGGCGGCCGGAGGTTTGTCTTTCTACGTTTTCGTAAGAAAAATTGCGTGCCATCAAAACTCTCACAAATAGATGATGTGCCAATAGATCCAAATCTAGATTCACAAACTGATTTTTCTTGATACTGTGTTTTCCTCGAAAGCTCTTGTCGTCCTTGTTTGCACTCTTAGTCGCACAGAATATCGCAACTTCCGCCTTTTTGAAGATGCACCTTTCATTCTTAAACCACTCACCACTCGCCGAGCGTGAGAAACAATAGCTTATGCATTATTCTAAACCAAAAAGTGTGTGTTAATCCATTCCTCCTTGGTGGTGCTTTGCTTGTAAGCTCTTGTCTTAATCAACTATTATGCCTAAAACTAACTGGCTGGTAAATGTTATGTAGCCCCTAACAACCTCAGCGCAATTGTAGTCTGGCAGTAAATGCAAAATCCAATTCATAACAATAAGGGTCTAACTCAGACAGAAGCTTTACGGATCGCAATTTGGCAGTCGTGACCTCAAAAGATGCCACGAATGCCAAAGTGTGATACACGGCTGAATAGTTTATTCATAAATGCAGCGCAACATTGTTTTGGCTTTTATGCGTTCTTCGGGTGTCTTGGAACAGTGGAAAAAGGTTGTTATAAGTGGTACTCGGACAAAGCTTTACGAATCGTAGTTCAGCTGTCTGAAAACCACGTGAAATTTCGTAAAATTTCTGCCTGATTTCCGCAAGTTAATTTTGCTAATTGCAAGCGTCGCGTCGAAATTCAAAGAAAATTATTAGTAGGCTGCTGTTGTTTATTTTAATTTTATTTGAAATTTATGAGAGCAAATTGGGAAATAAAATGAGCCTGAAAAGTGCGGATGAGCGTTTTGAGGATGCGCCTTTACCCACGTTTTAATGTTGCCGAATGGGAAAATGGTCTCTCAATGTACGGAGCTCATCTTATGTCCTCCTTTTTTTCGACTTTTTATTTTAATTTTGAGAGTCCGTGATGGCCACTTATTGTGGCCGGTGTGCTAGCTGAAATCTAGCTTGTATTGTTTGACCATTGCATTCCCGGTGCAAGCGGTACCGTCTGGTTTTATTATGAATTTATGTATTCATAAGGAAGGAGGGGTTAGGGGCTCCGTACTTCGGGGCTTCCATTTTACATGTACCCCCTTTTTATCCGCATAAGTTGACAGCTTGACGTAACCATCAAGAAAATGTCAACATTGACACGTGGACAACGGTTTTCATCATATTTTATTTTTATAAAAGTTTAAAAAGTTTTAGGATAATTTAATTTACAAAAGAAAATTGTTTCCAAAAAAAAAATATTCATCTTTCTTATGTTTAATTCCATTGGAAGCAAAATTAGCATTTTCAGCGATGAATATAAGCTCAGTATAAGGCTGTCATACAATTTATTCTATACCCGCTAAGTCGTAGCATGGTGGCCGTATGGTACACTGTAGTATTCTCGCCTTGCGTAATAGACGCAAGGTGCGATTCCCGGGTCGCCTATCCTGATTCCTGATCATGATTTTTTAATAGTTTATCACAATGTCCCTCCAGCTCCGATCGGCCATGACCATTTTCCTTTGCCACCCACATGTACTCCTCCTTGGAATGGATAGATTCTTCCCTATCCACGTTCAGTGAAGTATTTCGCTAGTGTTGCCGGTCCCAAGCCCGGGTTAATGGAGAGGGTTGGGCAGATGAGTGGCGATCCGCTGCCTGTTACAAAAAACGACAAGACGATTGATATCTGCTGCCGAAACCTCATTGACTCTGGTCTAGGATGGACGCTAATGGGAGCTGCGCCAAATGGTTGTTGATGATGATATTAGATCAGATGAATGACCTCTTTATTTATTAATTTTATAAACAGCCCAATCTACTTTATTTTCTATCCACTAATTTTTTTTTCTAAAATGCTTACAATTTTAAGCAGTTTGAATAAAATATAGATTTCCGATGGATTTTTTAGTTCCTTACGATAAAAAAGGACATGACAATTACTTTATATGCACAGCCTAGGGTTGCCACTGACCTGCGAAGTCGGGCAAAACTGAAAAAGTCAGGCAAAGTCAGGCAGCTTTGTCAAAATTTAAAGAAAAGTCAGGCAAAGTCAGGTTGAGGTCAGGCAAAAATTATTATTTGGTGAAATGACTA
>JAQGAO010005657.1:0-13305 GCA_034697705.1 Ommatoiulus sabulosus
TTTTACATAGTCATTGGCCAGGGAATTTTTTTGTAAAACCTGGAAAAGTCCGAGAAAAGCCAGGGAAATTTAAATGATATTTCTAGGGGGACCCTGAATCATCGAGACAATGTTTTTAAATATTCTAATTTTCTATGATTTTGTTGCCATTTTTGTCAATTTGACTATGAAAACAGTCGAAAATTTTAAAAATTTCTCCAAGATTATCAAGTTTGCGGGGAGAGATTTGTCCTCTAATTGTTGAAAATTTTCCAATTTTGTTCTGGAATTTTTTTTCATAAGATTGCAAGGGCTGCAAGGGCCCTGATCTAACCACTAAAAATTTATAAGTAATTGTGTTGGATTTTGACAATATTAATACGTTTAATTTCCGTAACTTTTTTAAAATTAAGTCATTCTTCCCTGAATTTTCGGAATTATGTTTGGTTTATTTAATTTACTAGCTGGAGGGCCCGGCTGGAAATTTGTGACGTAGGAGGTGGGGGTCTAAAAAACTTAAAACAACGCGTGACATCATTTCTGGAGGGCTCCACACAACGGGTGATTCGATCGACATCTTGCACTTGCAGGAAATGTTCGCGTGATTATTTACTAATGTACATGTATCTATTAACAAGAATGTCTCTTCGGATGGTTTGTACAAAGTTTTGTTTCTTAACTTTATTTCTACCAACATGCATTAACACACTGGAAAACTCAAATTTCCCCCCAAAAAAACATCAACTGGCACATGCGCATTATGGACTTGCTATTATTAGAAACTTGGCAGTTAGCCAATCTTAGAAAAAGCCGTATCGATAGGGAGACCTTCAAGCGCAGATCACGCCACCATATTATTATTATTATTCCTAGCATTCGCCGCAACGCCTAGATCGATTATCGTAGAAAAACATATAGTAAGTGGTTTTCAGTTTTCCCATTAGCTCATGATCGTATACTTTCATCATGGACTTCCGCAGAAATGTTATTACTTAATGTCGGTCTGTATGCATGTAAAGCATATTCTTACAATAGTATATGTATGGCTTGATCTTTGATATTCATTTTATTTATTGACACCAGGGTGATTGTACATGGTGGTTTGAGTTACACAATCCAAGCAGCAATGATGATATTGTGTCAAAGCTATACCTTCCCCAATATGATTTGATTCCTGGAGTATATAAACATATATGAATCAAGCTGAGCACTAGTAGGTCGGGGCCCCGTGATCTTTGCCTGAATATATTTCTTGTTATCTTTACAGCGAGAGTGGGGATGCTCTCTGTGGCTCGAGGCAGGCGATGGACTAGCCGGCTTCGACCGATCACTCATGCTGTGCCATCTTTACTAGCAAATGCCAGTGAATTTCCTGTTTCGGCGGGTACATTGCTGAGACCTTTTCCTGTGAGTTTCCTGTCACAATTCAGTTATCAGGCGCCTGGTAATCGGCTTGAGAACGTGCGTAAGTTTGCTGATGATGCGGGGTCAGATCATAAAAAGGGCCGCAAGCCACGGGACCATGTCAATTTTGACACCCTCGGCACTTGGGACAATCGGATGGAACTGCCGCTGCAGTTGACTGAAAGCATAAAGCATGGAAAGCCCATTCCAAAAATTTCTTTAGAGAACGTTGGCAAAGCGACTAACATTGGTCGACGGACGACAAATGAGGATCGGTTTTCCTTGAAGGAGCTCACGCCTGATTTGTTGTACTTCGCCATCTTTGACGGCCATGGTGGGCCTGCTTGTGCGGACTTTTGTAATACGTACATGCACGATTATATTCTCAGCTGGCTTCAAAAAGGAGAGAAGGACCTGAAGAGTATTTTGGAAGCGGTGTTTTCTGAGATAGATACTGCGTTTTCTAGATTCATCGCATACAGTGGACCAAGTAAGTAACTTGTAGCATTGCTATTAATGTCGTACGTTGGAATGGTTTTTTATATGTAGAAAATGTTGGCACCGTTCTAATTCTCGTATTCGCGAACGTTGTTCTCGACTTAATTACAATTTGTCCAACGCAAAATCTATCACAATGTAAGGTGAACTTCACTTTTCAGACAAAGATGCCCCAACACCGGGAACAACGGCCACTGTGTGTTTGTTACGAAATAGCATAGAACTTGTCATAGGTCATGCAGGTGATAGCAGAGCGATACTATGTCGAAATGGAGAGGCTCACAAGCTGACCATCGACCACTCTCCGAGCTTAATATCTGAAAAGGTATTTAAAAATGTCGTCGTAAACATGGTTATTTAAAAAAAAGCATCCTTCTAATTCATTGAATTTTATAGGAAAGAATTGAGAAGTCTGGTGGATATATTATAAGCAACAGTATAGGTCAGATTTTAGTAAATGGTAGATTAGCGATGACTAGAAGTTTAGGAGATTTGGAATTGAAACCTTTCGGTGTGATATGCCAACCAGATACAGTATCACTAGAGGTAAGATCGGCTATTAATTTAATATTGGCTTTATTTTGCTTTTCTAAACTAATTTCCTGATAATTTCATTTTGTATTTTTCAGGTGAAACATGGCACTGATGCCTTTGTGATTCTCACTACTGATGGCATTAATGGTGTAACTAGTGATCAGGAAATTTGTGACACTGTTAACCGGTGTCAAGACCCTGAAGAAGCTGCCAATTTTATAGTCGATAAGGCTTTGCAGTATGCATCAGATGACAATACAACGGCAGTGGTAGTTCCCTTTGGTGCATGGGGAAAATTTAGTGCCAAGACATCTCATTATAGCTTTGGTAGAAATATGATTAAAAGTGCTAGGTTCTCCTGACAGGACTCCTGTTTGTGATTAGTTGTGTGTACATTGTTGCTTAACTGTAATGTGAAATTAAATGTGAATCTGTGTTTGTACGTAGAATTCATGTGTCGTGTTCGTTTAGTCTTTTTATAATTCATCCCGTTGCTCATTTTAAGTTAAAGTAAATTAAACTCGAAAATGGTAAATTTCTAATGTAAATTTTGTTAGTAGTACTGTAGTACTTGTACCAGTAATTTTGTCAGAAGTAATGTTTCCCTATGCTGCCCAATTCTGTGCCCTTTTGAATTTTGCAAAAATTAAGTTTTATATCATTATGTAATAAGGTTTTTTGAAAAAGAAATGCCCATTCAGGGGTTCTGCGGTCCATTTTTTATAGAAAGTACCTCGAAGATAATTTGATGCTTAGAATTTACCAGGTGCTAAGTTTTAATGAATTAAAATTAAGTATTCGTAAAATGCCAATAAGAAGTTTTTGCATTAAAAATCCCGCCCTTAATAATATTCATAATATCTAAAAAAAGAAAAATTTCCCATAATCCCTAAGTTGTCCTCTAGGAAACCACGATGTTTTTATTTTCGTGATATTTCTCATTTTTTTCATGAAAAGTTAAAATTGCAGAGGTGCTAATCACCAAAGGAATCGTTGTTTTAAAGTTATTTATTTTTCAACAACAAAAAAACGAAAAATGTCACGAACATAAAGTAGGGGATTTCCCCAGGGCGCAATAAATTATTTTTTTAGAAATTGTGAATATTATGGCAGAGATTGATACCTAAAACTTTCCTCCTTTTGTATTTTACCAATACTTCACCTTTCAGATCTTCAGGGCTTGTGGCTTTTTTGAAATTAAATTGATATTTTTTTATTTGAGCTAAAAGTAAATTTAAATGGAGAAATTTCCTCTCACTTTCGCTTTGTTTTCCATGTTTAGGAAAAATTATCACATATTTAATGCTATACTTAAGTCTATTTTTGTCATGATTCCCTTGGATAATGGATTGCTAGAAGCCCATATTCAAAGGAAGGTTGTTCTTGTTAAAAAATGAAATAAAACTACTGATTACAAAATGTTCTTTCAAGTCCTTTCTCTACTTAAATCTCCAAAGGAATGACAAATTGTAGTGAATTTTTCA
Organism: Ommatoiulus sabulosus; assembly: GCA_034697705.1. NCBI lineage: Eukaryota > Metazoa > Arthropoda > Diplopoda > Julida > Julidae > Ommatoiulus > Ommatoiulus sabulosus. Next base: position 3,900 of record JAQGAO010005657.1, read on the forward strand.
CTGCTAAATCCAACTTCGCAATTTTTTAAAACAAAATACATATATAAGAGACTGTTTTTTAGCCATCTTTAAATGATTAACAGTAGAGGAAATTGAGGAGCTATATTCAAATTTTACCACAACCAGATTATTTATGACATCAAGGCTGAAAAAAATCATGCCATATGGGCATAGATAAATAAATTATCCAGGGTTCCCCCAAACCTGGAAAAGTCAGGGAAATTCAACGTAGTCAGGGCCCATGTGGAAACATTCTTACATTTTGCCAGTACAAATTTGCAACAGTTTCCGAGGCAAAATTTGCAAAATTCTCCACGTTTTCCAAGTACAAAATTTCAGAAAATTTCCAGTTTTCCGAGGACAAAATTTGCAAAATTCTCCACGTTTTCAAAGTACAAATTTGCAAAACTTTCTACATTTTCCGAATTTAAAACCTGCAAAAGTCAGGGAAGTGGAAAATGAAATTTCTGGGGGAACCATGTAATCTTGTTATGGTAAAATTTTAATCTCGCTCCTTAGTATGAGACATGTTTTACTTTTTTGACCTACATGTGCAGTATGCAAAACCATTCTTCTTATGAATGACAAAGTGCCTCTTGATGATCAATAATGTCATTCTACTTGTAGACGTGCCATATTTCCCTAACTTGTGATAGTGGACATCTTTGCCCATGAAAATAGGTACGTCCGATGAACCCTATGTGAAGGCGTCTGTCCCACGCCATATCACAACTGGTCAATCTTCTACAAGGTGACGCCTTCGTATAGAGACTATCTGATATGACTTGCCATGGATGGGTGTGAAATGCCGAGTATCCATTGTGAGATTTAATTGTTAGCCATGTTATAGTGTGTTCTTGGCATCGTCCGACTAAACTGGCAAATTTATGGAAGTGGAAAGTCCGATTTTAGTGAATTTATGGTACGTTAATGTTGTTGTTGACTTTCTATTTAAAAAGTAATATGTTTTTGCAACAATAAGCGATAAGCAGGTATTGAGGAAAATTTGATTCATATTACTATTAATGTATAAGATACGACCAGTTTGGCATTCAGTAAATGTTTCCGTGCTAACGAATATAAAAAAGATGTGTCCTGCACATATTGCGTGAGAAAATAATGACATCCAAGTTTTGAATTGCCGTATTCAAAACTTTAGATGAATTAGTAGGGCAAGTCACGTTTTGGAAAATTAACCACTAAAAAAAGTAGAACTATGTGTGGACCAAAAAATTGAGAATTGAAGGCAAAGCACAAGTACCGAATGAACGTGTGGTTATAGTTCGGAAAAAGAATTTACATAGTCGTTATACATGTAATTTCCCATTGCCTTCACTGGTCAGGGAATAATTTCTGGATATCTCAGGTGTCAAATCTGGAGTTGCAACTTTGGATAATACATGATATCTTCGAAAATACACCTGTTGATGCAACGATACAATCATACAAACGATGGTTTCTAATTTTTAATGGTATCTGCTTTTCTGGAAGTAGTCAAATTTGCTGTCATGTTACTTTTTATGCAAAATACTTGTTTGTTATTTGCTATATTAATCAATATTTTTTCTAAACAAAACTTTTTGTTTGTTTTTTCAAACCTCCAATTATTTTCATCTAACATTTTTTTCACATCAACTTAAAAACGTATTCAAATTTGCTGTCATGTTAATATTTATGCAAAATACTTGTTTCTTATTTGCTATATTAATCAATATTTTTTTCTAAACAAAACTTTTTGTTTGTTTTATCACACGTCCAATTATTTTCATCTAACATTTTTTTCACATCAATTTAAAAAGGTATAAATAATAACAAGAAATAAAATCTAAAAATACATGTAGAATAGCATTAACCTGAGTTCCATATTTTTTAATTTATTTCACGATTCTTTAAAAAAAAACAATAGAAACTTTTCATTGAAGAAAAATCTGAATACAAATGCTGGGACAGTTCCTCCAGAAATCGGCCATGGTCGTGCTCCATCCCTTTCTCATATCCTTTTCATAAACACACAAAATAACAAAACCTGAATAGATGTTATTTCCTTTAGAATGGGATTTTTAATTTGGAATATTGTTCTATTTAAAAGTGCCATAAATTACTTATAGTGTGCTATTATTGTCATCAATGAAAATTCTATCTCCAGAATATCGGGTTTGAGTATACAAAATTGCCAGCATTATCATCAGTACTTTTAAATGTATATTCGTACTATTATTGGGGAATTCATGTCTGGAAAAGTCAGGGAAGAATGACTTATTTTGAAAAAGTCAGGGAAATTCAACGTATTAATGTTGTCACAATCCAAAATTAATGCTTCTACGTGGTTAGATCAGGGCCCATTTGCAAACTTTTTAAAATTTTCTCAGTTTAAATTTGCAAAAATTGTAGAGGACAAATTTGCAAAATTGTCACAATTTTACAAATTTAACGAGGACACACTTGCAACATTTTCAGCTTTTTCGAGGATAAACTTGCAGCATTTTCAACTTTTACCGAGTACAAATTTGCAACAAAAAAATTACCTTTTTCGAAAACAACCATGCACAAATTTTAAGTTTTCCGAGTGCAAATTTTCAAAATTTTCGTAATAAAAAGTGGCAAGATTTTTAACTGTTTTCAAGTACAAATCTGTAAAATTTTCAGCAGTTTCCGAGGACAAATTTGCCACGTTTTCCGAGCACAAAATTTCAAAATTTCCCATTTTTTCCGAGCACAAATTTTCAGCAGTTTTCGAGTACAGATTTGTACAATTTTCCACATTTCCGAGGAGAAATTTGCAATATTCTAAACTTTTCCCGAGTACAAATTTTCAAAATTTTTAGCATTTTCCGAGCACAAATTTGCTAATCTTTCAACTCGAATATGAATGTGTAAAATTTTCAATATTTTCTCATGCTGATTTTATGAAATTTTACAAATTTTCCTATGTTAATTTTGAATTTTTTAATATATTTTTTTAATAACGTCGGCCTATTTCAATTTTGACATTGTCATTGGTCAGGGAAATTTGTTTAAAACTCTGGAAAAGTCAGAGAAATTGAATGTACAATTTCTGGGGCAAACCTTAAACGAATTCAACAACTCGATCCTCAGATAGTATTTCAACAAAAAAACTGACCTAGCGACATGTGTTAATGATAATTAGTGAAACATTTGTACTTCAATCAATTTATCACAATTTACATGAAAGGAGAAGATTACTGGCAGTGTTATCTGCAAACGAAATTAAATAGCATGGGCATTATTAATTAGTTGAAAAGTAGCCTACTTCATGTCCCGAAATTACAGAATGCAGCAAACTAACTCGAATTTTAAGTTTGAAAGTTAAAATTCGCTTGATTCGCGTGGAAAACAGTCATTTTTTATCCTCATTTCAAAGCCTGTGGTTTGTTTTTTCCCCATGCACTCAGAAATTCTCATGAAATTGCACCACTTTAAACGACCCTTTATATTTGCCTCAACTAAGTGTCTGCAAGATGGTCAAGCAGGTGCATTTTTATTTCAGTTTCATAAACTCTTGCAGGTCTAGCCTGCAGAAATGACGTGGGTGTGGAGGATTAAAAAGACGAATTTTGAAGGGTCTCATTTATCTTAGCTCGTAGCTTTTTTGACGTTAGCCTATCATTTAAATTCACATTTTTAAATTTACCCCCTCGATGAACATGAACTTACATAAGTCATTGGATTTTCTTGGAAGTCGTTGTTATGTTAATGACTGACCACACTGTTGTGGGTGCATGCCTGGTCACCTGATTGGTGTTTTTTTCAACTTCATCATGCTGCGGTTCATTTACACAGACGAAAAGTCGAAAAAACTAGTGACTTTGCTTGATCCCAAGGACATGGGCGATTAATAGGTGATTTTTCGAGGGGAATAAATTATTGTAAGGGCGACTAACTCGTTCGAAATAAACAACGGTAAAAAAGTTCATTCAGGGGGTTAGTAGCTTCAGGGTTTCATTCATCGGGATTTACCACCTTTTTCCTAACTTTAATTGACCACTTTTAATTTGGCCATTGGCTTTTGGTAGTACTTTCACTTGTTTTTATTGAAGGTGTTTTGATTAGTTTAGGATGTAACACTGGAGTGTTACATTTTCTAAAATTTCAACATACATGTGTATGTGTATGAATGGAATTGTATAGAAATAGCTGCGAATGTTCCTTTTTGAGCATTCACTTATCCATGTTCGCAAGTTTTTTTACTGTTCTATGAAGTTCTAAAAGTTAAATCCTTTTTTTTCTGTTATAAAAGTCAAGTTTTTTGATTTTTAACCTGTCAATTTTAAAGGCAAATTAATTAAATGTAATAAAAAATGTTAAGAATAAAAATGTTACAATACAAAATGCTCAAAACAGTTAGAACTTCAAAAGTTATAGGCAGAATTCTAAAAAAAATTGTCAGTTAACACAATTCAAAATCGTTCTAAAAGGAGTTTCGTGAGAAATTTATGCAAAATTATATCGCAGCTTAATGCACTTTTTGCATTTTTACATGCATTAACAGAAAATTAAATTTTAAATTGTGGTTTTGCTTTTAACTATGTATCTGAAATACTACTGAAAATTAACATACTGTATATTATATGAGCATCCTCTTACTGTATTGAGCCATACATGTATACTGTATATGAGCATTTTATAATGGAACATTTTCATTTTCAACTGCTAAACACATCCTAAAACATCACATTTACTGTACAACGTATTGAATTGGTTATAGGTTCATAGGTTACAAATTAAAAACTTGATTTCTGTTATAAATTCTATTATAAATAGAAAAAAAAGGATTTATGTTTATATGGAGTTTAGACAGATAAAAATATTAAAATGTGGAAATTTCGGAAATTTCAGTCGAAAGTGAACCAAAATTTTAATTGACTTTGTTTGAATTTGAATTGTCTTTTAACATTGACAAGTTAAAAATAAAAAACTTGACTTTTGTAATGGGAAAAAAAGGATTTACATGTACATGTATGTTGATATGACATTATCCTCGGATCACCCCAACTAAGAATTTAGGATTTTTAGCTCCAATTTGTTTGAATTTCTGTCTCTTTTGTCACGAATAATTCGAAATACAAGAAAAATCATGTTATTCTGACTTTGTTTTCGTGTATTTCGTTGCTTCAGAGGCTTGTTTATGAACCGTTCTAGCTTATGGATTTTTTTTATCTCCAGAAAGCTGAGTTCTTTGCTTCTTCAAAAATTTAAATTACGATAATCGAGGTAATCGCAGAAGGTGAAGGTGCTTGTGAAACACTTCGCACTTTAATGCCCTTCAATTGCATCGTCAATTTTCCACGATTGCCAACCTCCTGTTTCGATTCCAGAAATTTGACTTTCACGGAATGCTAATTTTTGACACAATGACCTCGTTGTCCCTTAATTTCAATGGCACCCTGGCGGCATTTGACTCTTGTCCTCAAACAAACCGCATCTTTTCCAAACAAACTTACCAGTTTTTATTTTCATTTCGTTATAAAAAAAAAGGTCATGAATGAGCAAACGGATGGAAATTAAACGAATAAATTCAGCGTCATTTTGACCCATCTTTTTTTTTTTTTTTTTTTCGTTATGTTTACCAACGTTGCAATTACGATGACCCAAAATATGAAATGTGGACAATTGGGAACCAGCTGCACTAAATCATAATGCGAGGTATGCACGCGGCATCCTCCACAAACCTGGCCACCTCCAATAAAATAAACATGAAGTAGACAGTAGTAGCGTTCGGTCAACTTTTCATTTCATTGCTCAGGAACTTGTTTTCGGAATGAAAAAGTGGTTTTAAAAAAAAAAGCAGATGAAATTGAAATGTGGCCCGAAGGCGTGCGTGAAGTTTCAAGGTGGCGCTCTCAAGTACTTTACTGGCCGCCAGGCATCCAGAGAAGGGGTTATGAGCAGTAAGTGTGAGTGACCTGCGTTTTCAGGGTCCGGCCCATTACTCTCGCCCTCCCGCCACCTCTTGCTCACTCCCTCAAAAACCTGCTTTTTTGGTCGTTGGCCATCCAGCACACGACGGCACTTCGAGGTGGTGGCTTGCAACTGACGGCGTTGCGGGTCCTGGAGCAGTGCAGTCCCCGACTGGACACTGACCGTAGTCGAGATGCGCTGCATGGTCACCTGCACGAGCCACACACGAATCAGATTAGTGGTCAATTAAACACGGACGAAACACTCGCACCTCAAAATGAGCATCAACGAAAAGTACTCGCACAAGGTAAGGCTTCATTATGGTTCCTTCTTCTCATAATCTCATGGCCTGGAGCACGGTACTCTACCTGTCTGTCTGTCTGTGATTTCGTGTCAGAGAACTCTGCCGTTGCGTGGGTTCCACAGGCGTTTCTAGTTTCTGGAAGTCAAGGGCTTGGATCGCACCCCCGCTGACACAACTCAAAAACCTCCAAAATGAGCTCTGCATTTTGAAAAAACGACACATCTTTGCCACTTACCATTGTTTCGGCTAACTGACAGAGATTAGAGTATTGTCACTTTATTTTATCATGCATTCTAAAATTAACTCCAAATGAGAAATTGTGAGTTGTGTCACTTCTAGGGTACAGTCGGGGTGGTGGGATACGATCCCAGAATGTCTGAGCAAATATGTTACCAAAATTAACTCCAAATTTTCTCATTTGGAGTTAATTTTGGAATGCATGGTGAATTAAAGTGACAACACCAGCCGAAATGTCTGAACATGTTACCAAAAATTGGTTCATGTCTTGACATGTTTATTCGGTGGTTCATTTGCACTTGTTGTAGAACAAAGAATTTCGCAAAGAATTAATTCATGGTCAACCCAATTGGAAGTCTGATCTCTGTCTACAATCATTCCATTGGGAAAATCCTTGTTGAACCTGGTATTATCAGGTATTTATGGAATTGTGCCCTAGTTTTATAATTATCCTCTTGTAAGCCCTTAATTGCGTTGAACACCTCAACCTTGTTAAGTCAATGGCAGGTGTTGAACTTGAAAATTCAGCATGGTGGTATATGCATATATTTGCCAGATTCCTAGAATCCTCAAAGATCAATCCTCGTTGTCATTCATATCCACCGTTTTCATTGGTTGACAATGTCCAAATGCCATCATCTCCAATTATCTGTACTCGTTTGGAATAATGCACCCATGTGCTAGTGCGAAGTAATAATTCATAGATCAGTGACTATAGTGTGGTCAAATAATAAAAAGAAAGTTTCCTAAAACACTAGTTGATGGCAAAGTCCGTGAAAATCTGGAATTATAATAATGTGTTTCAAAATGTGGATCTCATTAGTTCCCATAATTGGCATTTCCAAGAATTATCAAATTCTTGACAGGAACATCAAAATACCACCGCCCGGATGCGACATTCAGTAATGTATAAAAAAAAACTTTTCAATTAATTTCATGGGCATGAACATTAATTTATAAAAGGTTGTTGGATTGGACCTTCCTGCATCTAAATACCAAATTGAACTTATACTGTACAGGAAATCCTTTTAAAAACGTGGTTTACGTCGACTGATGGTAAACAAACAAGCAGTAATTTAATGAGAGAAAAAAACAGATAAAAAAAAATTCTGAGTGAGTCAGTGGAGGATTCATTCACCCTGTCGAGGTATTGACACAAAGAACTTACGAGAATGTTCATCAAGCGTAAAAAAAGATGGTTCGCTTAGACGACCGGAATTTTGAATTTGGTAACGCTCGGTTCGTGCAAGTTCAAGTTTAAAATAGAAAGGAATTTATAGGCCTATACTTGTTTTTAAGTTGCAATATAAAAACTCATCTGAGAGTTTTTGCATGACTTTTTAAAATTACTTTAAAATTTTGAGTTTCATCTATTGACAAGCATTACATTTTTGCAAAGGTTAAAAAAGCATCTATTTGGCTTTTTTTTTAAATTTTTATAGTATAGGGATGCTCAGATCTAAGCTTTACGAATTTCAGTTTTTGGTGATCGTGTGATCACGTGTGCAAAATCCAATTAACACCATTCCATTTGTTCGAGAGATTTGTACAAGAGACTGCTAAAAAGTGGTATCCGTAAAGTTTGTACCTCCATTAGCTTGGCCTCTATTGTCTTGAAAACAATTTCTTAGCAAGCTGGTGCATTTTTTAAAGTTTGTAATTTTAAATATAAATTCAATACTTTTTAAATAATATTTCAAGATGATTTCAACAATAAGAAATAAAGTTTCATCGAAGTTTGGATGAAATTCTATACCCTATATATAAATTTGAAAGTTGCTGCAAGTTTTATCGGGGAATTTTCCGTTATAAGGTATACCGTTTTTCAAAATTGTTAGTGATTTTTAAACCTAACATAGTGTGAATGCTTGGGAACTCGACAATTCAATTATTTTAGCTGAACATTTGTAATATCAGAATTTGGAATTCGTTTTAAACGAAGAAATTAATACTATTCGACCATACCCTATAGGACGAGGAATGGAAATGAGTTCGTGCTATCCGAAATTCGTATAACAACCAAAATGTACATCAAACATTGCAGCTATCCGAAATTCGTATACAAAGCAAATTCTTCTTAACGAGGTTTCACCGGTCGTTGATGCATATAACAAGCGAAAATTTACATCAAACATTGCGACTATAGAAAGTGAAATATTGCAATATTGATTGGCATAAAATTTGCAAAAAAGACTAAAGAATGGACGACAATGACAGTAAAACGATGTCACATTTTTACTTCCAATTTATTTTTTGGAAAGTTTTTTTTATTTCCGGAACTCTGTTCAGAAATCCAAACCATACCGTGTTATTATGATGACAGCGTAATGATTGATGAATAATCGTTTTTCTTTCCACTTGCACTATGCTATTAATAATCGTGCCAAGATTGACGGAAGAACTTTTTTTACTACCTGGTGGTCATTGGTCTGAATTTATTTACCTTGATCTTCAACATACAACATGATCTCCCCCCTAGTTGTTTGTATCCTCTACCCCCAGTTTGGTGGTTCCTCGTATCAGATGCATGGTTGAATGGCCGACTCTTGGTGGTGGACGTCTTAGGATGATAGGGATAGTTTATCTCGACTTAATGCTATCTTTTTTTTATCAACGTTGTCCTTCAATAACGTATCAACTTGCCTTTGTTCGCTTAATTAAAGTTTGCGGAAGTTGTTAGTCAGTTTTATTTAATCCACCATATATCTTTGAAGTTGTACAAACAGAGCCAGAATTTGATATTGCTGTGAAAGAGTAATCTTTAACTCTTTCTTACATCATGTAGTCGTTAAAATGTTATCTGGTAAATGCGCGGTATTTACCTACTGTATGTCAATGACATTCGTCTATTTTTTAATTCTAATTTAATACATTCTTTACATTTTAAACTTTAATTAAAAATCCTTCCCCCCCCCCCCCCCCTAAAGTATTAAATTCATTTTTATT
>JAQGAO010005658.1:0-13304 GCA_034697705.1 Ommatoiulus sabulosus
TTTAAACAATCTGACGGACCCCTTACAAACTTAAGTGTAGGGCAGGTTTATTATATTATTATTTATTGTTATTATTTATTGTATTATTTATTGTTATTTGGGTCCATGGACCCCAGGTTAAGAAACCCTGATCTACAGGCTGGAGACATAATAATACTACATTAACAGCATATCATTAGCAAACCTATAACACATGACAATGATAGAAAATACGACACATCGTGCTCAATACACCATTGATACAGGAAAATGTGTACAAATATAATAAGCTGTTATAGTCACATTATTATGCCCACCTCACTGGCACTAATACATTATAACTAACATTAAGTGAGGCCCAGTCTATCAAAAATCTATCAAAACTATACAAGGTGAGGGAAATTATTATTAACTGAATGCCAAATTAACGTTATTTTCTATCATTGTCGTGTGTTATAGGTTTGCTAATGATATGCTGTTAATGTAGTATTATTATGTCTCCTGTAGATGCTTGAATAAAGGCACATGGTGCCGAAACGTCGCTATTTTACAAGCAAATTTGGTCGCTGAAGCAGTTTATTTCAATATTTATTTACCGACCACTTGATGATGCCAAGATTAATTAATATTCTTGGAAACTTGAAAATTCATTCGATTTAGCCGAAAATTTATCCAAATTTGAAATTCGTCTTATTCACGAAGAAACTAACATTATTTGTCCATATACCATAGCATATAACGTTGACTCCTGGTTGACTGGAAATGAGTTCGCACTACCAGAATATCGTATAAGGGTGCGAGCGCAAAGAATGCTTATTGCATGCGCTTACCGCTCGGCGTACTCTAGCGCCACCAAGCGGGATAAGATTGCGGCATGCTTTTTAAATGAGTGCGCGCACAAAGAAAGCTTAGCCTAGCCAGGTTGAGCTTACAAGAAGCGCTTATAAACTTTCAAAAATGATTTTAACACACTTTTTTTGGAAATCCAAAAGCATATTTTTAAGACACAGAGTGGCACACAGATCACTATTGGTCAAAAGTGAAGACATGCCACCTATGTACCGTAAAAACGTGTCCTGTGCTCATCATAAGAAGCTAATGCGCATGTGCAAGGTTTTACGCGGAATGTTTCACCTAGCACAACGCATGCAGTGGCGCCACCAAGCACACTGACCATCACGCTGATATCAGCGCTCCTTTTGCGCCCCAAAGCTGGAAACAAGAAGCTGAAAACAAGCACGTCGAAAGTAAGCATTCTTTGTGCTCGCCCTCCTAAAGTCCTTCGTAATAAGGTTCCATTGTAACAGTTAAGTTAATTTGTCCGCATCAAAAACTAAATGATTTTTATAGCAATTGTATTTGCCAAAATGTCTTCATAAAACATTAAACTGCCCTTTTGAAAGGTTATTTTTTAAATTCCACCGTCAGGCATTACGCATAAAAGATTTGAATTATTCCAGTATGTATGAAAACAATCAATACAGGATGTCCACAATGTCTTCATAACAATTTGAATGTTAACTAACACCTATGCAGATTGTTTCATGACTTTGTGGACACCTTGTATTTGCAAATAATAACGAAAACGCATTCCCGCAGGTAAATTTTAAACAATAATTATTGAAAGGTAATTACATTTTTTCTAATAACTTTTCACATCATTTGATATAAAAACGTTTGCGGCAAATACCTAAATAATTCCTGCATAAATAGGAATTTCAACAGTCAAGGCTAAAACATTAAAAAAACACGTATTAGGCACAGGGGGCCTATTTCACACTTCGCAAGATAAGAATATCACCCAATGTATTTTGCACCCCTAGCAATAACTCCTCAAAAGAGTTTTTCGTAATTTGACGTTTGACATGATGACGTAAAAAATTGCAAAGACGTGTTAAAATATAAATGCCTTGGAATACCAAAGTATAACTCGCATCTTCCATTAATCATCATCTTCATTTAAAGCTAGCTCGGTATATATTTTTTCACTTCGTTTTTTTTTTCTACTGATTTATGCACAATGGCAATTTTGGATGTCAAATTGTCTCGTTGTAATGAAAATGCTTATTCCAGGGGTCTTGAAAATAACAAAGTGTAGGATGCATTTGTTGCCTTTTTCTTGAGGTTAACCACGCAACGTGCTAAAAAGCAGGCAAGAAATAGCGTAGAAAAGGTGCTACAGTTTCTTAATTAATTATTCAGTATTCTTCCGTGAGCTCCGCTTGTAATGCAATCTTTTCCGCTACACCACCTTTCATATTACGATCAAGATGAAAATAAATTTAGTTTAATTACGTTTTCATTTGCCAACAACGTCAAAAATCTGCGTTTTTACTTTAGACGATTTTCGCGCGAGCACTGTTTAAATCACCTATACATGTACATCTAATGGACTTCACGCAGAAATGCAAGAACGGTATCACGTGGTTTTTTCACCGAATCATCTACTGGAAAAATCTACATGTATTTTCAGGCCATGGACTTTATGCAAAGTTGCGTGTGAGCCTTCATAACGTGATCTTCTCAACGAATTAACAACTAAAAGATCGTGCCAATGGAATGAATGAAATATCACGTGATAATGGCGTGATGACGGAATCTGCATAAGATACAGTTCCGCTATTGAGATGAACATAGTCACGTGACATAGGTGTAGTCATTTTGATACTTTCCAGAAATTTTAATTTCAGACAATAAATCACACCACATGAGCTAGATTTTGGTTATTTCAGACGTAAATGTCATTATTTATTCGGGGGGCACCCGGAAATTTCAATCTCCCTGACATTTCCAGGTTTTAAAAAAAATTCTCTGACCAATGACAATGTGAAAAATTGACATATTTTGAAAAATCGACACTGGAAAATATTATTCAAAATTAACTAACGACAATTTTGAAAACTAACATAGAGAATATTTTAAAAATTTAAAAAATTTGCATAAATTTTTTTTTACAAATGTGACAATTTTGTTTTTGGACAATGTTTGAAAATGTTGAATATTTGTGCTCGGAAAACGCGGAAAATTGGCAAATTTGTCCTCGGAAAACGTGGAAAAGTTTGCAAATTTGTACTCGGAAAACCTAGAAAATTTTGCAAATTTGTACACGGAAAACGTGCAAAATTTTGCAAATCTGTCCTCGGAAATGTGGAAACTTTGGCAAATCTGTCCTCGGAAATGTGGAAACTTTGGCAAATTTGTACTCAGAAAATGAGTCTTGAGCTAACCATGTAGAAGTATTAATTTTGGATAGCCATGACTCCGTTAAATTTCCCTGACTTTTTTCAAAATAAGCCATTCTTCCCTGACTTTTTTCAAAATAAGCCATTCTTCCCTGACTTTTCCCCGACTTTTTCAGGTTTTCTAGGTCTGGGGAACCATGTTATTTGTTTCGTGTGTTTGTAGTAAACAATTTTGAATAAGTACTGCGGTAAATAATAGGGGTACTCACACAGAAGCTTTACGAATGGCACTTTTGACAGTCTTAATGTTACGCGTGAAAAAAGAATACATTAATAGGTTTATCGATAAACATTTTTAAGCCAACGTGACTGAACGACTACATAAATTGCCATTCGTAAAGTTTCTGTTTAACTGCCCCTATTGTGGCTTTGCAACAGTTCGTGTTTGTCCTCCCATAAGTGGGAGAGAATTGATGCAAAGTTAAGAAGATAGTTTCCAGAGAACTGGTTACATACAATACAGCTGTAGATGTCAAATAGCATGCTTGAGAGAGTTCAAAGCACGGCGTTAATTTGAAAACAATATAAAAAAGCAGTCAGGAGCATCGAAGGGTGCAAATTACTCCCTAGGCCTCTTCAAATGCAAAAATTCTGGAATAATCAACTCGAATGAGGCTTGCATCTTCCGAGACAATGTTGAATATATTCATTTAATTCTGGTTTTAGCACTGTTTTGAGAGATCATATACCGACGTGAACAAAGAAAAACCTGAATTATGCATTCGCTTGCCTCACAAATGCGCGTCCTTTGGCTTTCTAACGATTTTCTTGCAGCGGGTCACTTACATAACATTCATAAAAACGTGGATGAAGCAAATTCTTAATCTGTGTCCTACTACTGAGAATGTGTGAAAGGAGATGCGTTTTCGTGAAAAAATGGCAAGCTACTTCGGGCAATCCATGCTAACATATCTGCTCTGCTGGTTTGCCCCTTTTAGTGTTTTGGGGGGCTTATGAGGTGAAAGTTTACCTTTCTTAAAAAGTAAGACGGGAGAAAATAGAAATGTGAATAATAAACTTAAAAATTTAGTATTTCCATAATGAAACTGGAAAATTTTGTAGTGGTCAAGCGATTTGGCATTCATCGACTTAATCCACTAGATCCTCTACTTAAAAAAAATCTTATTAAGAAATAATTTGAGAACATTGGTCTCCAATCTCAAGTAATACGAATTCCTTCAAAGATGTCCAGTTAAATTGTGCGGAGACGGTTACTTTCAGTCTAAACTTAAATTAAATTGACGTTCTATAATCCTTTCATTGTTTTCATTAACTATAATTCTCGACTTATTAGTGCCTAAAGGTGTCAAGATCGTTATAGAACATATCCTAAAATGAAAGTAAGCGTGAAATAACTTCCATAAAGGTTTTATTTTTTGTAAGTTTTCAGCTTGAAAGTTAAAGAGAAAAAAAAAGAAAAAAAGAAAAATACTACATGTACATGTATATCGGTTAAGTGGTACTTAAATAAACAGCGCAAAAAGGGCCTTTTCTCCACTCCGCTGCCACCTAACGGGAAAAATTGTTTCTACGAGGAGAAAATGGTACAATGTGTCACATTTTAACCTTTGTAAAAATGGTTACTCTTTATCTTCGTTACATTGTATTGTATGGCGTAACATAACTCAGAACACTTAATAAATGGTATTAAGGCCGTTGATTCTAAAAAATAAGCCAAGACTTATTTATTATTAGTACTGTAGAGTTGGACATGAATATAAACTGCAGTAATTAGTTAATAATAGATTATTGTTTTATCTTTCTTTGTTGATGAGTCATTATGAATGAGAAATGATTTTTATAGAAAATATTATATTTCAGCAAATTCAGCTAGTTGATAAAATATAGCATATGAAAAAAAAATGAGGACATCAAGTACGTTTTGACTGCTGTAAAATTATTTTATAATGATCCCTGGACTTATAATGATCCCTAATGATTCTGTAACTGTATAAGAAAATTACTCGTGATTTACAAATAATTATTTATGAATACGCTGCGTGTATTATGCATGAAATCTGATTTCAGCCCGAACATACTCGAGTAGCATACATACTCAATTATGAGAAGTCTTGCTTGGAATATTACATTGACTTTTTTATAATTATTCGCTAAAAATGTACAAATCTAAATCCCCAGTGAATTTGACATCAAATTCAACACATAAATTGGACACATCATTTAATCCACATGTACAATAATTATGTGAAAGAATTTGATCTGGTCTCACAAATAAATGCATGCAGGTTAATGGTTACTACCTATCTTGAGTGCACGTGGACCTGTTTAAACTAATATCTTCGGGACCGAGCCTTGATATTACCTTAAGGAGGTTAATAGTTTACAGAGGTGTTAATGTCTACACAGGACCAGAGTCAGCATCATGCCTTAGTATTAGTTTAAGCTATATCAGTTTAGATGGGTTCTATTGTAAACACAATGTTATTGAACTCTATACCTTGTTAGCAAGAACTTAAATATACTGTATATATCAGCATTTGAAATCCCTGACATTCTTGTTAATTTATTATGCAATTTTTAATACTAGCTTCAGTACAGACATGTTCAAGTGTTTAGGGTTCCAAATTTTTCCATTCAGTTTTGCGAGTTGTAAAAAAATTGAAGCCATTTCCCATAACAAACTGCTATTAATGAGCATGGAAATATAATAAGATCCAGAAGAATCATCATTAATGTAATAATTTAATCATTATTTTACAACTTTCAAATAGCTGTAAAATTTAGATACATGTACATTATACCAAATGTTTATACATGGTACAAGTTATACAAATAATGCAAAGGGTTCATGATATGAGCAAACAATTTATTGAACAACTTCCTGAAATTATGATGAAATATGTCAACGCAGATGGAATGTTAAATTACATTTTTATTAACACATGTTGTTAAGATGTACCATTTATGGGAGTATTTATTGTGTGAACTTTAATGGATTGATCCCAACTGCAAGTATGTAATATTCCAGAAGTAGGATGCCAGGCCAATCCATGAACAAAATCTGTATGCAAATCACTATCTTGATAACTGCAATAAAAAAATTTATACAGAACTAAATAATAGCAATTTTCCACAACTAGCCAATGTCAATCAAAGCATGCAGTTGCTCAAATTTCCTACCCTATTTCCAAGGCATCCTCCATAACATTTAAAACTGAAACCGTTGTGTCATCTCCACAAATTGCCAATTTTTCATTACTGCAATTTAAAAGAAAATATTCTGAGGCTCAGAAATATTTGTTCATAGGGATTTAACATCAGCAATCTCCTTTCTGGCATGGCTTACCTCCAAGGTGCAAATTTCATATTAAAAATCTGTCGTTCATTTGTTGAGATATATGGAACTTTTCCATTTATGTTTCGTATGTCCGCGAGGGCTACGCCTCCTGTCTCATCTCCAATGAGGATTCTGGTGTCATGGTTCGGTTGCCATGCTATGGCAGTGGGCACAGCACAAAATGGACCTCTTGCTATGCAAGTGCAAAAAAAGTATTCGATTTAAGCAGGGTGTAATTAATAATTTTATTAACATCATACTACTGTAATTTGGCCTACAGATAACTGATGCCGGCCTTGACAACCGCATATCCCACATTAGTGCACGGCCATCCTAGAAAGAAAAACGCGTTTATTAATAATGCCAAGGAAATTTTGCGTAATTACCAGAAAAATATAATTATATAAAAACGTAATCAAACACAAACCCTAGAACAGGATGCAATTATATCTGTAGACTCGGGGTGGCAATCCACATTTAATATAAGATTCCAGTGAGCTCCTACAAGTTTAGTTCAATGTTAAAAGTTATTATGGTGCTGAATGCGTCAAACTACAGGCTCAACAAGTGAAAAATGAATGCAAAATTACCCAAGTAAGTATTACAGACAGTAAAATTCTCCAAATCCCATATTTTAATACTGGAAAAGAATTGTGCCAGTTATAACTCACGTACCAAGCTATCAATATTTTTAAGTTTTAAAAACTCAGAAATGAAAAACATGATTACCTTTTATCATAACTTCCACTGACCATTTTAAGCCTATCTGACGTCAAGCTCATTGATGCTACAGCGTCATCGTGTTCACAGCAATAAGCAGAAGGGGTAAAGACAGGTGGTGTTGCACCAGATTCGTCGTGAAGCAATTGCAGCATTTCAATACCTCCTAAACGAGACGATTGCATAGATTTTAGCTCTAATATCATATCCTGCAGAATACCATACACGTAGTAGCTATGCTTTGCAATGCAACAAACCATAGTCAAAGCCCAGAACTGCAAATTTAGTATTGTTTTTCCTCAGTACTAATCCATCAGCTATGCCTGAGTCGACGTCCCTCGTGACAGACCACTGTTTAACATCCGTCGATTTTTCTGCTTCTGTTTCTTGTAAGTAACATATTACCCCCGTCCATAGACGACCAGTTAAGTCAGACGCTGCTAAAAGTAGGCTGCCGTCTACAATCAAAAATGACAATTGATTTCATACGATATACTTTTCATTAGTAGATCTGTGACCATTATTACACGCAACATGCTCGATCGAAAGTGCACATGCATTCTGACTTACCTTCCCAAAATCGCAACAGTTCGTAGTTTCGAGGAACCGTTATAGGAACTATATTGGCGTTGGTCATTTTCAGAGTTAAAAAATCGTAACCCACAAAACCGATTTCTAAAATAGAACAAAAGAAAACTTTGTACAGAAATTTGTTCGTGGGAAATACGAAAAATCTTAGTAGCTGCGCGCGTGGGCTTACGGCGCTCCCAAGAGCGGACGACTGTTATTTTGTTGTCGTCTGGAAACATTCCATGTTCGCGGAGCGTTCAAATGTGAGTTCATTATCCTTTATTGAATTATTTTTTTTCAACTGTTATATTTGGCATGATTTCAGGTTGGTTGAATTATTAGTGAACACTCTTCAGTAAACCATGGAAGTTTCTCTGATGTCAATACCCAAAGACGTGGTATGTAAAAAAAAATAAAGTGGTATGAGGTAACCTTTATTTGTTGCCTTGTTAACTATAGCATTTTCAGTTACAGGAAATTATCAGTACTTGGCGAAATAATGGCGAAAAAGACTATTTGTCAAAATTTAATGATTTGCTGGCTGATTGCACATATCAATTTGATGATATTTGGTTTTATAGACTTACTAAAACTTGTCTGGCCATGGTTAGTGAAATTTAATTTCTATATTCTTGCAATGAAATGAGTGAAAGTCATGTCACTCATTATATATTTTTCCCCTCTTTTTGTAGGAACTGGATTACAACTCGTATGAAAGCCAATACATTTGCCCTGTGCTGACAGCATACTGTCGTTTGGTTAAAAGCTCATTTTTTAAATCCCATTCCAGTGATACTGATCTTCTAGATCTACATAAAAAAATAAGTATTTATTAACGAAATTTTAAATTGCTATCTTTCTTCAGGCGAGACTATTAATTTAGTTGCGAATTGAACTTTTTTGAAGATACATGTATACCTCTGTTAGCTCCATAAATGTAAAAATTGAAGCGCTTGTTTTGATACTGTTTAGTGAGCTTCGTGTTCCTAACACAAAACATACTAGGTTAGGAATAATTTAATTTTCAGATTTATTTTCAATTGAATTTTTTTTTTGTTACTATAATTTTCAGAATTATTCAAGCGGTATTTTGAAAAAGTCTTTTCTGTTGAAGACAGTGAGGCAGTTGAGCTATTTCTTGATGTATATCGTGTAAGCTATTATACAGTTGTTGTGTCTTAGGAGTAATTGGGTTTTTTATTTGTTAAAATTCAATTGTAATAATTTAATTGTCCGCATCACTAAATTTTAACTTAAAGCTCCTGCGGACAAAATCATTTTTGTATAAAATTTTTGTATCAACTATTAGGTGATTTATTATTACTTTCTAAAACGTAACTTATACAACCAATTAAATTAATTTGTTTGAGATTACATTTGTTGAATTTTTTTTGCAAATGCCTGCTGATCACGAATTTTAATAAAATATTTTTGTCTTTCAGTGTCTAAAGGAATGCCCATGCTGTATGTATTTGAAGTCATTTGAATTATGTTTATTAAAGAATGTTATTTATGCATCATATACATTTATGAATTGTTTTTGAACTTAGTTATTGATGTTAATATGGATCATGAAGCAAGCTTATTGGTTGTTCTCAGGAAATTAATGCTCAAAACAAATGAGCAAATAGATATTACAGTAAAACGCGCGGTATTTCCACATTTGGTTTTTATTTTGCTATTAAATTGCATTTAGTTTCACTATTGCATTATTTTTGTTTGATTTGATGCATTCTTAGATGTTGCAGTTAATAAATTTTTTTATTGAAGAAATTGGAACATCTGATACGATATTAAATGAATCGGATTTGGAAGAATTTGTGTAAGTCTTCATCGTTTTCATTAATATCTTGTGAATGCTTAAGAATTATTATAATTACGGTTTCCCCCATCTTTCTAGTTATGAATATCCTAATAGTCTTCGGATTTGCGGAGGTAGGCTAATAGTTTTTATCTTTACAGCGTTTATACTGGTAAAATGTGAATCATATATGGAAAATAATGCTATATTGTGGTTTTTGCAAAGTTCATCTACTTTTAAAATGATTTCATTTTTATCCTATATTGCTGAAAAGGTTGTTAATTGTTATTGTAATTGCAAATTACAATAATTCGCCTGTATTTTGCTTAATTGTCATAGTATTAAAATTTAAGCTGTCCTTTAATTAGTTATATAATTTTTTCTAGATTATGATTTTCAGTTTGCGTACACTGAAGCTATAATACGCTTGTCACAATATTTCCCCAGAAGAGATATTGGTCTGAGGCTGGCATGTGATGATTCAGCTCTCTTTGAAAGCTTCATGTCAATTCATGGAAAGGATTTTGATAAGGTGATTTTGTTTAAAATATTAACTGGATACCAACTACATTTGGCTGGGGGATTATGCGCCTAACTTTAACTGCATTAGGAGACCCAAGTCAGTTGTCCTAACTGGAATGCTTTGTAACTCCAAATGCTTTATTTCACACTGATCCGACCCGCATTTCGCTCTATTGTGTTTATGAGGGTTCTTTCTTGTTTGTTTTAAAATATTCTTTCATATTTTATAGACTTGCAGAATGTTCTTGAATACATTTAATTCGGGGGAATCCACAAGCCTAAACAAAGTATTTTCCTTTCCATGTATAGCGCTTTCATTTGGAAAAATACCTGTATGTACTGCTTATACTAATTTTGAAAGCATCAGCTAGACTAAATAGATCTTTTATCGTTTATATCATTATATCTATGCTGTATATTTTGTTAGTTGAACGTTGATACTGATTCTGACAGTTTATGGATTGATGTGAATGAAGGAAGCTCGTGCATATCGTTTTCCTGTGATATATCAGCTGATGTAAGTACTGCGACTTCTAACTATATTTACGTTGATGTCATGTTATTGGGTTTTTCTTCCATTTTGCCATTTACCCAAGGATTTTAGAATTACAATACTCTTTAATTTTGAATTTTCTCCATTTTTTACTAATAGCTTAGAAATGATCAACTGGTGCCGTTATTTTTGGCATCCACTGATATTCATCACGTCAGCACAGCTTACATAAATATTACAAAAGGTGAAGGTATGTCATAATTTTGAAAAATGTCTCGAAAAAACTAAATATATAGTTATTATTTAATTGGTTCTGGCAATGTATTCTCGTATGATGTTTTATCTTAGTTTCCTCATTGAATCTGACTTTCAAAGTGGAATTACGGAAGGCGTGTGGAGAATATCCTATAAGCCAATTCGACCACTTTAAGACATTGGAAGGAAACACAGTTGTGTTTATTTTTGAAGAACACGTGAAGTTGTCTTGCATTTCTCAAGCATTTAACTCAATAGGATTGTCATTGCATAAATGTTTATCGCAGGTTAGTAGCCACTTACCTGTAGATAGATCTGTTTTAATGCATGTCCTAGCTTATACAATTTCTACATCGTCTAATTCAATTCATTTTTTATTGAGAATGCCATAGCAGGAAAATAGAAATTGAAACCCTGATAAAATAATGGTTTTGCACATAACTTATTTTTGTATTACATGTAAGTCCAATTCAGAGTCCACTCACTTTGCTTTTATTTCTTAAATAGGAATTAGCTTCTGGAGGTAGTTTTGAGGCAAAAATACTAGGCTTGAGTAAAGCATCTATTGTCAGTTTTCCAATTTGTATCGATGGTAATGAAGAAATGCGTTCTTCGATTACTTTTGAAGTAAGACTTATTTTTTTTTACTTTTTTTTTAAGGGGCTATAGTGCATTCATGTAGGAATTTCAGGTTACACTATTTCACGTTTGATTTAGATTATTTGGGGCATTTTTCGATTCTGGGTAATGGGAACATGCAACTTTTCATGAAAACATTTAACCTGGCTGTGCATTGGACTGAAGATCAGCAAGCTTTTGCATATCCTCATTATTCAGTTCTGGAATATTTCAAATTTAATAATTACATGCTGATTACTTTAGGATATCATTTGCTTTTTCATTAAGCATGCAGATTGTTATATTATGTGGATCAACTGGGGTGCTTAAATTTGACTAGATGTGATTATCTGATGTGTTTTTCCATGTCTAATTGTATAAGGCTAATGAAACTCTGGCTATTGAGTACACAACTTCTGGAGGAGAAAATGTGAAAAAAAGCTCTCATGAAATTATATCATCATCCAAAGCATCAGTAGCAGATGGTCTGGCCATCTTTGATTCTCAGGTAAACTTTGTCCATCATAAAAATGCATGTGTAATTTAGCATCGTGTTTGTGTTTTTCCACATCTACATTCCCATTTGTATGAATTGATTTTGTGAAGAACATTTAGTTCAAATTTCAATTTTTTTTCTTGATAAATTAAGATGATGAACAATTTCAACTATAGTTGTGTTAATGTGTAATGAGTAATGTAACTAAATTCACTTCAGGAAACAATACCTTACATATTCCTCAATACAAGTAAACAGAACTCTGCCAGTGAGAATCTAGATGAACTTGAAAAGGTAAGGGACGATATGTTTCAAGTTAATTTCCCATATTGGCTTTACGTTAAAATATTAACTTTTAGAATTGATAATTTGTTTCTATGTGTGTTCTCCAAGATTCGTGATGGCCAAAGTCTGGCCAACTTCGATTCTCAGGTAAACTTTCCATCCTAAAAACGCATTTGTAATTTAGAATCATTTTTATATTTTCTCATATATATTTGAGATTTTGTACTGTACTTTCATTTTTTGCTTTGACATGCAGTACATGTAAGCTTCTGCATTCAGTAGCCATTTTATTTATTCAATTGGTTATTAAACTGCACCGGGCATACCACATGATGATATAACAGTTGGGATAAAACGTCGAAACCTTATATTGTATGGAATGTTAAATCAAACGAAAATGCAAATAACTTTTTAATGAAAATATTTCTCTCACAAATTTCAATTTGTTACTTGTTAAACAACAATTAATGAACTTTAATGAACAATTTATGCTAGCGCTATTATTATACAGCGTGAGTAAAAAGGCTCTTCATTTCCCCTGCCAAAATCAACAGAATGGGTGCAAATATGAAAAACCATTTGGCCACAAGGCCCATTTCAAGGGCTTTTAGATCCTATGTCTTAAACGGTAATAGCTACAAAGAAAAAGTCAATTAGAAAGTTGTAAGGTGTCCAAAAGTTAGTTTAATGGCTCCATTTGCAACATTTAATTATTGATTGCAGGAAAGCTCTAGGACCTGGTTTGTTTTAGGAATCGAGCTTTCCTGCAGTGTGGTGGTGTTATGCATGGTTGCAAACATAAAAGAAGCTTAGAAGTCATTTGTTTTGTGGTGATCGATAATTAAATGTTGCAAATGGAGCCATTGAACTATCTTTTCGACGCCCTACAACTTTCTATTTGACTTTTTCTTTGTAGCTATCACCGGCCTTGTGGCCAAATGGTTTGGGCACAATTAATTGCATTCATCACCCTATGGTTACTACTGTATATGTTTCCCTTATCTGGTTTTTAACATTTGCACCCA
>JAQGAO010005659.1:0-13303 GCA_034697705.1 Ommatoiulus sabulosus
TTACTACGCGACACTCTTTTAAGGCCACCTTAAAAAGCTGGCTTTAAAGCTCTTTATGAACGTACCCATATGTCTTGTGCCAAGCTTCCCCATGCCAGGTCTATGCATCAGCCATGCATACGCGTTGGGGCCATCCTCTTGAGTTTGTCCCACTGGTCAAGCCAACCAGCAAGGTCTTGATCTTCCCAGAGTCATTAATGCAGCATATGTGGCCAAGCAACTGAAGCTCCTTCTGTAGCAGATCTTGCGCCATGCCATACGTTTTAAGATTCCACATGACTCGGTGAGTCAACAGATCTTTTAACCCTGATGCTAGTCAAGGAAAGAAAACTGTGTTAAGTTAGCAGAACTTTTTGTCCAACAAAATCTTTCTCATCTCCCGAAATGAATCAAATTTAAGCTTCAAGAATTTGTTCTGCCAGAGCCAATGCACACTATTCAGAATTTGTCTGAGAGAATGTGGAGGCTGACCAGAGAAATCAAGGCCCTAAAGCGAAAACTTTTTGATTAGCCTAAGCATAAAAACTTATAATCTGAAACTATAGGCCTGCCTTTTTTGTGTAGCCTATTGTTTGAAAGTTAGCATATAACTCGTTTTTTTTCAGTTTTCTTCCTTCAAACTCCTTAATTAGGAGTTAGTATAAAGTTGAAAGGTTTTGCCAATAGATTTAACATAAAACTTAACAAAACACAGAAAATTGAATAGTTTTTTTTCTTGCTGTCGCACTCAATTTGTGTTTGAAATTGTTGATGCTTGATTGCAACAAGTGCAATCATCATCGACAATGTAAACTTCTCATATAAGTTTTACTGTTACCTGAATATTAAAATGGAGTTCTGGGATCACGAAGACATAACGTTCTTAGACTTGTTAATATTTTCTTATGGTTTCCATTTTTCTTGCAGGTGTAAGGACTAAGATGATTAACAAAACCAAATCTGCTCATATAACTGAAAATTCAAGACTGAGTTTTGATGTTGAGCTGTTGACTTATGATGCCCAACTGCCATTCTCAAATTTTCCTGATGCCAAAAAGTACGAAGCAACACACTCAACTCCGAATTTTGAAGCGCTGCAGCTTGGAAAGCCAATAACAAATTCAGAGATCCTGATTCAGATTACAACAGGTGTGGCATATATGATTATTAGCTATTGCTAAAATCAACTTTTCATCACGGAATAAGAATAATAAGGAAACTAGATTTGGTGTCATGTATCCAGAAACGTGGCAGCTTGGAATGCCAATAACAGATTCAGACATCCTGATTCAGATTACAACAGGTGTGGCATACGGTATATCATATGATTATTAGCTATTGCTAAAATCAACTTTACATCACGGAATAAGAATAATAAGGAAACTAGATTTTGGTGTCATGTATCCAGAAACGTGGCCCCATAAAAGCAATGCATTTTCAATTAATTTATTTAATGCTCAATGGGTTACGAATCGTTACTTGGTATATTAATATTAATTACGCATACTATGCATGATAATATAAAATTAGGTTAACTTAATATATACAAACTGTGAATACATTGAGTGAATCATCAAATACGCGAAAAGCCACAAAATTATACCAAAGTAAAATTAAACATTTTTACTTCAGTTTTAAGTCGAGGAATTTTTAACATTAACACTTATCATTCATGTAAATGTACATTATAATGAAATAATATTAGAATTGGAGCACGCATAGGATTTTATATGCATGGCTTTACATGAAATCAAAATTCTAGAATTCCAATTTTTAATTTAAAAACCATGAACCTTTCACTACTGGAATAACAAAGTTCATAAATGGGTGCGATTTTGAGAATACTTTTTAAAATGTACATCTATCATGGAACATTAAACATTATGGTCAGTACAGCGCTGTACTTGAATATTGCAAAAGATGAAATTCCTACGTAGGTTTTTTTCTCCGAAAAACACGTGCATTTCTAAATACAATATAGAAAAACATTTTAAATGACTATTTGAGAAAAAGAAAAAAAAAGGTAACAGTGTAAAGTCTCGTAACTACTTTTCACATTAGTAAGGTGAAAATACGTATTTAAACGAAATGCATTGTTTAGTTTTTTTAAACAAAATTATAGTTATTTGAAATCAGTAGACTTGATCTATAATTTCTTGTTAATATTTTGCTCTCTCTCTTTCTATTAAAATGAATAAATAAAAAACGAAATTCGACGCATTTTCACTTTTTAAGGACATTCCCTACCCCATCATAAAATATTAGACACTTCCTTATAGGAATTCCTTCGAGGTTTGCTGATAGCCCGCGGTCAAAGCATTTGTTATGAAATGTATTTTTTTTTTTGACGGAAAAATGCATTTCTGATGTTTAAATTTCACGCTTTCCGAACTGTATCCGAATTGTATCGCTTTTATTTAATCATCTTGGAAGCTAGAACCCCCTAAGATAACTTTTCAAAGTCCGCAATAAATTTTACTCGAGTGGACTATAAAATCTATGAAATCATCCAGACCATGAATAATACATGCACACACGGAGAGAAATAACCACATACTGTACGTTGCCAGTTCAAGATACATATTAAGATAACCTTTAATCACTAGTTATTAATCTTATAGTTTGCAAGCAGTGACTAAGTGATCCCCGAATTGTCACATTTCAAGGGCAGGAACTACGATATAGCAGAAGAATTCGTGGAATCCCTGCAAAGGTCATGCGATAAGCGAAATACTATGCAAATTCAAACTGTTCAAACTATTCTCCAAGTATACTGTACATGTACGTAGCTTGATTTTCTAAGGATTTACAAATTGGACAAAATGAACAATTTGAATGCGTATTAGAAACTTGCACAGCATAATAGCTGCACATTAGAAACTTTCTTAATTTTCTGTGACAATGTACTGTACATGTACAGTAGGCCTACTGTAGATTGTAGATTGAAATCGCGAAAATGTGATACCTCAAAAGTGGACAAAATTAAAAAAAGTGATCACGTCTAGGAAGCTTTTGTTTTATTTACATTTTAATTTCAAATGGCATAAATATACTGTACATGGACACGGTGCAATGGAGGTCACTAACAACCTTACATCACTCCTGTAGAAGATGCGGAAATACTAAAATAGTACCACGTGGAGTAATACAAAAAAAAATGCGCGGCAACCCTGAGGAAAAAAAATCTTTAACTCGCGATATGTGATATGTGGAGATTAAAGACTTAGACAGATTGTTTTAATTGCATTCATGTGCAAAATCAGGTAGAATACTCGACGTGTACCAATCTGCACAAGCGGTGCCTTGTGAAGTTGTACGCCATACAAACTCGGCGAATAAAATAGAGAGGGTGGTGGGAAAATGATGAATTCGTTTATTATCCGAAATGAACTTCATTTGATAAATATTAAGTACTGTATAACCTTTCACCACAAAGTATGAAGATGGATGCTGCCAATCTTTACATGCATGATTAAAAAATTCTTTTACTCTTGTGATTGTTATTGTTAAAAATAAGTACATTTACGATCGAACTTGGGTACTGACTTTACAGATCACCCTACTGTAGACTCCAAAAACGTTCGTAGAATATCAATGGTATACAAAAAACATAAATTGAAAGTTTGCCCTCAAATTTATATCTTTGAGATATCCAAAAAGTACGACAAACATGTTCTGTTACTTATTGACACGGATATGGTAAGGGGAATCTAAATAATTTCGAGGGGATTATTGTCAACTAGAGTTGC
Source organism: Ommatoiulus sabulosus (assembly GCA_034697705.1). Lineage (NCBI taxonomy): Eukaryota > Metazoa > Arthropoda > Diplopoda > Julida > Julidae > Ommatoiulus > Ommatoiulus sabulosus. The sequence continues at coordinate 3,729 of JAQGAO010005659.1, forward strand.
AGAGACAATTTTTGTCTCCTCCCCCCTCTCATTTGCATCACCCTTTTTTAAAATTAATCTAAGAATTGAATGGTAAAAAGAGTATTCACAAATAAGGATTGTTTATCCTATATGGTGGTCTATGACCGAGGGCGTGATTTCTGACGCCTTTATTTGGTAAGAATGTGAAAAGGAGGAGCGGGAAGATTCAGCCGTTACATTTTTTAACAGTGTTATTTTTTTTAGAAAATATAAGGACGAACCTTGAAATTTTATAAATATGATTAAAGTGCTAAACTTTAATGGGGAATTTAATCTGCTAAAGTTATTAACTTTAATGTACTTCAAACTAACTATAATGAACTTTTGGTGTTTAAGATGCTTGATTCAGTGCAATATCAAGACAGTGTGCATCACTTTAGTTGGCGTATTATGATGTACTGTATGACGTATTATCCTTCATACGTTTTTCAAACTTCTTCGGGGAACATTTTTCGTTGAATATTAGACAAATCTTTTCATCCGTTCTTTCTTTGTTGCTTTGTTATAGAAGAGGACTCGATGTCTCTCCTTTCTGCACCCAACACTACATAAGCCATCGACAACGTTTCGTACGTATTCATCTAGTGGTCTCAATATCAATTGGCATGGATTGACGACAAAGACAAGATCCAATTTTTCGTCGACGACACCATTACACAGCTTTTCTTTCGAAGGAAGGAATACCCGAAGGATCTAGAAAATTGTAAGTCCTCAACTCGATCCACACTTGAGCGCGCAGTCAGATTAAACTGTCGGAAAACGCCGAAAGTGCAAGAAAGTTCGTTCAGTTCAATTCAAGATTATTAAATTTTAGAACAATACACTCCAAATTTGACTAAATTCGTGCCTCCATCTCGGTTGTAACTCCAGATTCCAAAAAAAACTGTACATGTACAGTGAGGGAAAAAAGTATTTCAACACCCTAAAAATTTCGAATAACTTAATCTCGAGTAATCGATTCCAATCAAAACTCGAAAAACTCGGCTCTGCAGTTGAGCTCGCCCATCTCAAACTGAGATGTACTTGGAATAAAACATTTTTAAGTAAAAAGGGGGTTTAATAAATGTTTTCCAAACACTTGGCGATAAAATCAGAGAATTAAATCACAGGTATTTTTTTAATCACAGGTATTAAAAAACCACGGCCACTTTTCAACAGAAAAAACTTGCTCCATAGAGTTTAGCATAGAGGTGGCAGTGTCATGAGTTTGAGATGGGGGGGAATAAAGAGGTGATATACATTTTCATTTTAGTCATGATACCATAAAGGCTAGAACACATGTGGATGTAACAGACCATCTCTTCACACAGAGTTAAAATTATAAATCAGGATTTAAGGAACTATACTGTACTTTCTCACCAATTCCAATGGGGAGACAGTACAGTGTTGAATTACTTTTTTCCCCCCAATTCATTTTACTATTTTTCTTTCTAATTTATTTTATGTTCATAGTTCCAAGCTGAAATTTTGAGAAATTGTCTGGATTATCTATCATTTGTATCAGTAAATATTTTATTGCAAAAATTTAATTATTTATTAAGTTATTCAAAATTTTTAATGTGTTGAAATACTTTTTTCCCTCACTGTACATGTATGCATGCTGATGATATATGTGCATAAGATCCATTCATCTATACGTCATAGGCTACATTAGAAATTAGTCTTTTACTTTTCAAAAATAAATAAACCTGCGAATAATTCGACAGTAAGCGCGTTGGAAATTCCAGGAATTTGTGGGGCATTCTGGTAGCTAATTCATCTTAAATGATAAAAAATAAAGCTGTATATTATTTTTAGGAATCTTTTCCACGTATAATGAAGTGTTATTTGTGTTCATTTTGCTAAATACCTGTAATGTGTCTATACATCAAAAGAAATTTTGATACCTTTTTCAAATTTTCAAATTAAGAAATGTATTGTTTTACGTTTACGTTTTTTAAAATATACTACTGTACATTTATAAATATAGGCTCAATGAATTTTTCAACCTATGAGGTTAAAAAGGTCAAAAAGATCCTGATCGGCACGTCATATCGTTTTTAAGGCCTTGACAAGACATCTCCCTTTAAGTCAGCGTTCGAGCGCCTTTTGATATAAAGTCATTGCGCCCTTAGATGCACTAACCAACAAAAAGGTCCTATAAACATATCCCGAAATATTCCGTGAACCAAAAAAAACAAACAATTTTACTACATTGCATAATATTTCAGAATACTATGTCTGCGTTGTTACAGTGTCCCCTTTGGGTTTTCTTTTGTTTTGAAAAAATACAATACTAATAGATATACTATAGAGTTTGAATTAAAGTTGAAAGTTGTCAAAATTCTATTTGAAATATGCACCTTATCACGTTTGATTTACACCATTTATAATTTTTGAAATTCAAACTTGTCCAGGTACATTTCAAGAGTTTCGGGCTTTATGTCGCTATAACGAAGCTAATACATTCTGTTAGAAGTCACTAAATGGACAGATTTTAACGCTGCATGCATACTGGTTCCTGGAAGCATTTCTCTTCTCCCCAAAAGCGAATCGTGCCACATGATCGAAATCCCTGTTCATTAACCCAGTAATTGGTCTCTGTGTGGAATAAACAACATCCGACATGTTTACTTAACAGCAATTCCAGAATATTGATTGAGTCTTTGATGGAATCATATAGCCAGCATGCACTTGGGCAGCAACTAAATCTGTCATTCCGCTCCTAATAAAGAAGGCCTTCAGTGTGCCTCGGCCGCCATTTTGTTTTTACGATCTTTTGGTAAACATTGAACTGAAGTTGTGTTTCCGGTCACCTAATGCAGTTGGTTTTGTTTATTTCCTTTGGAGCTCCTTAACAGAATTCTCGAGTGACCAACATATTGTAAAGCCAAGCCTGGACAGGAGAAATGCATTGTACTGTGTTTTTCCCCCAAGCTTAGTCAAGTAACTGCAAATTACGAGTTAAATTCTTCCAAAACAGGGCTTGGTAAAAAGATACAATTTTATCTTCAATAATAAGTATGTACCATCAAAATGCTGTACCTCAGGTTTATGGAGTTACCTTATAGTGGGTAATTATTAAAGATATAATTGTACCTTCTTTTTACCAAGCCCTGTTTTGGAATATACATGTCCTTCTAAGTACACTTGGCAAAAAAACATGTAAATAATATTATGTAATATTTCTCGTTCACAGGTAAATGAAATGTAGTACATCCGTCTCCTCTGTATTTCATACAGCCCCAAAACCATTGAACTGCCACCCCCAATCAGCCATGGTCCTTTCATCAATCAGTGAAACACACGGCCAAAATGCGCAAAATCTCTAGTTACAGCGACGTTTCGCCACATATGTGGCATTCTTCAAGCGTTATGGGTGAAAAATGATAAACATTACAATTCAAGTTAATCAAATAAATTATCACCTTGTCGAAAACCCGTTAAATCTAAGAAATTAGACAAGGCAAAGACAATTGGGTTACAACAGGCAAAGATATGAGGCGCCGCACTTGCGTTAATTAGAATTAAAGTTATGTTATTAAAAAGGAAAAAATACAGAGAAAACCAAAATAAATCGAACAAATGGCAAATAAAAACATACCTTATTCCAGACTTATGTTTTTGACACTATTCCATACTTTAAATCAAAGTGCTCGTGAGTCCCAACTCGGAACAGCGTGCTACATCCATTTTGGAAAAAAACAATAGGGGTGACTTGCCAAAAAACGCAAGGAAAACGTCACCAATGTAGATTGACGGTGCTTTAAGGAAGGGCCGTCAATTTCGAAAAATATTGGCTATGGTGCTGTCATTAGGCTGCCAAATTTAAAAAGTTTTAACAAAAATGTATATTCCGAAAAACCTATGAGATTATAGATGGGGTCCCATCTCTAACGAAAAAACAACAAAATTAAACATTCAGAAGATCAGTCAAAAATATGTCGGAACAAGGAGAACAAATCAAATAATAATGGCCGGCCGTCGTGCCGATCTGATGGGATGCATTCACTCGGTTTGGTGTCTCCCATACATCAGTCTCCCGAATGATGCGGCGGTATAGGGAGACTGGTAACCATTCAGCCTGTTTATTGCTTAGAGAAAGATTTACGCGTTTGCCTTATTGTTGATCATAATGCCTAGAGAATCCCATAATTTAATGACAGAGGAATGTGCACAGGCATAGGTTCTGCATGAGGAAGTTTGGAGCTACCGAAGAATAGGGGAATGGTTTGGTGTCTCCCGAATGATGCGGAGGTAATTCCTTCTCTAAGCAATACACAGGCTGATTGAGAGGTCATGGAGTAATCTGTCATATCCTTATCAATAACCCTAAAAAATGAATTTATGCAAAAAATCCTTAAGTTCCTTGGTGTGTACCTGTAGTAGCCTTTCCAAAAATTAGCAATTTTAAGGTGGTGCGTTAATTTCTGGGGGCAGTGTAGTATGCTAATATGAATGAGCAAACAGACAAGTTACAAAATGCACTGAGAAAACCTGAAAAATCATGAAACACTAGAAGAAAAAATGAAATCGTGTGTAGTTAAATTTACCACCATCCTACAATTAAATTTATTCTTAATTTAACGTGAGGAGTGAGAAAACTAATACAATTTTAAACTAACACTGTCAATCAAGTCCTAACTCGTTATCACATTTAAGTACAAGATCAAAACAAAAATTATCAACAACATACTCAAAAGCTTCAATTACATATCATTTATCAAGCTAGACATCCAATGCGTGACAGCAATTTCCCAAATCAATGTGAAAATACATCCACATTGCAGCCAGCTGCAACAAATAAGGCACGTGCATGGTGAAATACACCTATGTTTGGGGTCTACCCGTTCGCCATGCGACCTGAATTTTAGGTCACTTTGATGTTTGTTTGAGCATCATCAGACCTGAATTAAGACATGTCATGCGGTGAAACTAACTGGACTCGTTTTCTTCTGAGTCCACATTGACGACCACAGCAAATATTGAAAAAATTTTCTCCGAATTTTTAAATTTTGGTGTCATTCGAAGCGTCTTGCCATGCTGTTTCCGAAAAACACATAATAACTGCAATAAAAGAGGGCTAGTATTCGAAAAATGGATTTTAAACTTTTCCATTTGTTTTCAGTTTTTCTTATTTTGTGCCCATTTCTTTATCTTAATTGAATTCTCTCATCACTTTCTATCTAAATACATAAAAATTATATTAATTACGCGAAAACATTTGTAAAAACATATTTTTTTGCAACACTTAATTTTGGTGTCCTTCGAAATGTCTCGCCCTGCTGATTCTGAAAAACGCACATTAAATGCAAAAAAATGAATGCAGGTAATCGAAAATGGATTTTACTTATTTCTTTATCATAATCGAATTCTCTCATCATTTTCTATCGAAATACATGAAAATTGTCTTAAAGACAGTTTCCAATATTCCATGAGTATGACAGAAATGCTTCCTTCTTTAAACTAGGACATATTAAGTGCCAGATGCAAAAACTTTTTTATGGATGCGGGATTCATCCCTTTAGCCGACTTAAAATTAAGTGTCTTAAACACTTTAAATGGGTCAATTTTATTTATTTAAAATATCTAAAGTTAATGTTTTAAATTTTCACTTGCATCTACATGTAGGTGCAAAAAGAAATGCTTTTTTGTAAATGGCTGGTAGTTTCTTCTATTTCATGAAATGAAAATGACAAATTGACAGCAAGTTGTATTTCTAAATTACCTGTGATTTGAGAAAACATTAGGGGAGACCAGGGAACAGTGGGTCAAAATTTTAGAGTTTATTTATTTTTGGGAGAAATATTCAACTTGTAGCAATCCAAAACATGACACAGTAATCTACCAGCCTTCAAGATCTGCATACATATTTGTTATCTATTTAGAGCCACTAGATTTTTAAAAAAAAAATATAAAAGCTGCACCCCATGCAATGTCCTAGTGTACCCCAACATAGGGGCACACTGGGACATGGCATGGGGTACAGTGGTCCATGAGAAATTAAGACTTTCTATATTTCTCCACATAACGTTGAAGGGTTGTTTTTGGAATGTTATACATTTGTATTCATTGGCAACTGTTCGTAGTGAATGTTTACCAGCCACTACTTTAATTACAGCAGCTTTCATATTCGCACTGCTTACATGTCCAAATGGGGTTTTTCTTTTGTGATTTAGAACAATTTTTACCTTAAAAGTCAATTTTTAAATATATAAACATGGTTTTTATTTTAAGTGGATGATTAATGAGAAAATATACTAGTAAAACCCAAATTAATTGATTCAGGTATACTGGGACATGTTGCAGTCTACCCCATAATGTGGTGGCCCACTGTACCCCATACAATCAACTTGATTTGTATTTGGCCCTACAGCTGACCACATGGCTAATCAACATAAACTTCAGTTTATAAAATATAGCTGATATATACACTTGCCAATGGTATATTGCAGCATTACTTATGTTTTATCATTACACCTTGAATACAGATCAAATTCTGAGTTAATTACCTACTTTTCAAAGAACAAAAACTTTAGCTGCAATTCTTCTTCCATATGCTTGTGTCAGATGACAGCCATTTTGGTTTTAATGAAAGAGTGGTGCAGACTGTTGTTGTGGTTGCTGTAAAACTTTGTTTTTTGTAGAAATAAAACTTCTCAAAGGTTTTATGAGAATCCTTAAGTTTTATTCAGTTAGAACACTTGTATTTTTCACAGAGACAACTTGGTTTTATCCAAATCTGGAGTTAATACAATGCACGAAACTTGAATGTTAACACTGTAGGTGAAACACATCCTACCTGGATTCAAATCAAAGAAGAAGCAACATTGAGGCTAGAAGCAACAAGCTTCAAAAACAACAAACATGGTGGCGCTCTTAAACAGTGCCAAAAATTGTCTACAAAACCCAGACATGAAATACCGGGTGCCCCATTAAAATCCATATATTAAAAAGTTAGAGTTTATGACAGAAATGAAGTTACATGACCTTTATTGAAACTGTTGAAATTTCTAGTGGAATGCAGGTAATCAACTTGAACTAAACAATCAAAAAGACAGAAGGACAACTGTTTTACAAAAAGAACTTTCTATAAATGGAACACCTGCCAAAGGAGCATGCATTTCAAATACAATGATTATGGCGCCATTTAGTGGAGACTATTTGCAACGCATGCTAATGGCATACAATGCTAACATAAACTTTAGATTTCATATCATTTAAGCAACTTTTTGATCAATGACAATCATTACAAAATTATTGAAATTATTATAAGAATAATACATTACTTAAGGTGAGTTAATTTTTAAACAGTTTTGATTAGTATTTATTTTGCATTGCTCTCCAGATAAAGTAACATTTTATAAGGCACAGAATAATTAAGGGTATGAAAATAATAAGTTCTAAAAAGTAATTCATAACATTAAAAAGTGACATATCCCTATCAAACATTACTATATTAGCACTTTTTCCATTTATACTGTAAATGCAGCAGATTTTTTTTGGAATCATCTATGTAAAGTACCAGGCATTGAGCAAATAATGTTAGCAGTTCCTGCTTTCCTTAGAAGTCTGTTCTAAACACTCATAAATCAGCATAAAGTATCATAGCTAGGCTGCAAATATAAATACTACATTTTATAATTGTATGTATGAATGGGCCAGCCCACTCCACATGGTCCGCAAGAGTTCCGGTGGCTTGAAACTATGGGCGGCAGAACCCCTAAGCGAGCATGAACTCAAATTCGGTCCGGGCTGCCTTGAGTCGGTCTGGGGAAAGGCGCCGAGCTTTGGCAAAGACCGGTGGGCCTTTAGTCTGGATGAAATGTTGCACATCATGTTTGGGGAGGCCGCTGCAGATAGATGGTCGAACAAGATCAGGATACTGCGATAAGAGGCGGTGAAACTTGGAATCTCCGGCGATGGATCGGATGCTTTCGTTGGGGCCACAGGAGTGTGGTTGTATCAACCAACTAAAGAACACGAATTTGAAAATTAATTTTAAGGTGCACATGCTGGCAAGCACATGACATCAAGCACCTTCTTGTGATGCCTGTCTGAGCGCCTGCATGTGCTTCAAGCAGGCACTACATATGTTTTCAATTTTAATACAAAGAAGATTTAGATATAAATACTTAAAACAATAGCAATTCCAAGCAAGATGACAAGTGTTACAGGAATATCTGTTGTCTGATCCATATTTATGTCTTCATTAAATTTCTGGTTGAATGTCATGAAAGTAGGGGTTCCATGATTGCTTGCAGTATCCGTTTTTTGAAGATCTTCTAATGCACATTTTAAAATGTCCAAATCTGACTCATTAGCACATTTTTTTAAAGAAAGAATTTTCTTTCTTCCATTATACTGAACTTACATTCCTGTTACTTTAGACATTCCAATTCACACACAAATTCTGTTGAAATCATGTAGAAACCAAAAACTGATTTGGGAATTTTCCATGTGATTTAAAGAAGCTACTTTAAGTTACTGCTTAACAGTAAATGGCTGAATCATTCATAGAGGGAGGAAGGCAGGAAATTGGTAGTAAACGGGTAATACCATCCTTGTGTGTCTGAGTGTCATACACTTTAGCTAGAAAAAATTGTTTTTCAGTTGGGAAATAAAACAAACAATATAGCTACTACATTTAGGCATCTCCCTTCCCCCTTAATAGGTTGGTTGATAATAGCAGCTTAAGGGTGCAGGGGGCAGCACAGGCCATAGAGCACCCACGCGGGGCAGGAGAACCTGCTTCCATAGACAGAACAGAAAGAAATCGGTGGAAAGGCAGCACAAAGGGCAGGCTTTGAAAAAACAATGGACAAGGCTGGGCACCATTTCCATAGAAGTGCCTTAAGTTAGCTTGTACAAGGGGGGTGCCTCAGCCTGGACAGACAGGGATAGACAAACTATGCAATGTATGGAGGAGGCTAGAGGCTCTCCAAAAGATGCGCGGCGTGGAGGAAGTCCAAGACAGTTTGGAAAGGGACAGTACTCTCGGTACCAAGAAGGGCCGAAATGGTGAGAGGTCTTGATAGGTGAGGGTAAAATGAAGTATAAGTCTACTTCCCCATTTATTGCATATATGTACATATTTCGAAATTAGCATATGAATAACCGTCCTACGTTCATATATTTATATATACAGGGTGATTCCTAAATTCAAGCCATAAAGGAAAAAAAATTATATCTCTAAAATGGCAACAGATACGAAGATAATTCTTTCAAGTAACTTGAAGAGTTCTCCATGAGCTATCCGGAAACCATATTCCCTGTGACTTTGAATGTCGCATTCAAGGTCATCCATGTGCTAGATCAGCGTATTTTGCAGATAAGTCAGAAACCGCTGCAGATACGTTAAAAATTTAACTTAGAACAAAGTAGGGCGATGCCTAATTAGTATAATAAAGTTGGTTTTAAATTGTTTGGAACATACAACAGTGTTCCAGAATTTTTCTTCTCCGCAATTTATTCCATACACAAATAGGCTGCACTGCTTGACACCAAAGCTTTGTGGGCTGCATGCAATGGGACCTCAAACCTGTTAAATTGTTGATCATAACTGTGTGCTAAGG
>JAQGAO010005660.1:0-13303 GCA_034697705.1 Ommatoiulus sabulosus
AGCTTTCCTGCATTGCACTGCTGCTGTGCAGGTTAGCAAACATAAGAAAACTAAAATGTTGTTTGGAACGCGAATATTGATAATGGAATGTCGCAAATGCACCCATTAAACTAATTTCCCGATGCCCTACAACTTTATAATTGGGACTATATGTCTATTTTGTGTCCTTCACGTACTTTCTATCTGAATGACTTTGAAAAAATGGTCAAGGGTCAAATGTGTTTGCACCAAGGGATAGCGCACCCCTGATTTCCTATACATGTGGCCACACAGATGTGTCATATCTACAACGGATTAAATGTTATTGGGTGAGATGAGGACATTTTTTTCACCCTGTATATGATTCAGGAGCAATGTTGCCTCAGTAACTCTTGGGGGATGGAAGTCCCCTTCGTAGGTAAAATTCCCAGGTAGGTGACGCTGACAAATCCCCTACCGTGGTGTATCATGAACCTGGGACCATCATGAGAAAGTGTTTAAAATTCTATTTATGTGAATTTTTACAATAATTGCTTGTCGTTAGCAAATGATTGAATTTATGCTTAATTGGACATCTCATAACAGCATTGTTCTAGCATTGATCATTTTTAAATAAACATGCAGCATATACAAGTTAAGCAATTTCAGACATTACTGAACGTGCTATGAGAACTGCCTGTAAGATACATGTATGGGTAGTTTTCTCGGACAGTTCATGTCCATTCGAAAAAATCTCCCATAAGCTGAACATTAATCAAACAAATGCAAAACGGTATTATCAAATGTTATTAAATGTCTTCAGTGTTGACAGTAAAGAAGGAAGTTTTGGTAATTAAGTAAAAATAAACGCAGCTTCGTAATTTGTGGAATCTGAATTACGCGTGTATATCCAGCACGCGCAAAAACCAAAGGCACCCTAATGCCCAATGTTGCATCCACGGATTTTCCATGAATTGGAATTGCCATCCTTTGGGAGAGACATTTCGTGGCTTAGTTTTTATTTCCTATTCAATTTCCTGTGCGGTCATTGATTTTACTGCTAAACGAAGTTTTCATCGTGCCGCCTTTGCCTCCTATCTCCTTGTGAAAATTACACATTTACCTTAACGTCCATCAAACGCCGGCAAGAACTCAGCGAGGCTCTTCTTGATCTGACCCAATATGCCGCGTTGACTCCAGATACAGCTTATGGTCAATATCTTGATGACTTTCACTTCAGCATTTTTGCTTCACAAGCGATGCTTGAAATTTATAGCCGTGGATAAGTTGAATGTTGGTGATACGTTGTTAGGTTCCGTGTTGGTCACTTGCTGTAATATTTACCCAAACATATTCCAAATAAAACGGTAATAAGATAAAAAAAAGGCATAGTTGCACATACATTGCATGTCAATTGGAAAACATTTAACATGTAGTGGTATCGCGTACTTTCTTTTATGCGTCGCGTCGTTAGTATTACCCCGTTTTGCATATTGGCGTTCAAGTTAATATTGGCTATCAAGTTCAATATAATTGTATAGGCTACGATACGTGAAATTCGATATTGTTAACTTCGGAATAAATGCATTGGAACAATTGCAACAAATGATAAGAAAGTCATTTTGGATTTGAACGACCATTTCATGAAATGTATCTCATACCTAATCAGTTAATCGTATTTGTATGCTTAAAGTATTATTTCCCAAAAAAAAAATCAATAACCTATCGAGCGTAATGTATGTATGACAAATTTTAGAAAAATAAAATTCAGAGCAAAATGTCCCCTGCATGGAAACTCAAATTAGTGAATAATGTTTTAGATAAACCACACCAAATTTGTCACATATTCCTAACTAGTACGAATTCATAGGTACTTAATATTGGCTAATATAAGCGTGTTGTTATCACAAATCTGTAATTTCAATTAGGCTGGTAGCAATTTTTATCTACTGTATGTATAGGGACTGCTTCTTGAGATATTAAGAATTACGTATTTCCATAATGCACCATAATTTTGCCTTCCTAAACTTATTTATATAATTTCTTGTATGCTCTAAATTTAGTCACCCTGTATAGCGCTAAAGAAAGAGTTCGCTCACCATTTTCGTACTCTTTGCAAACAAAGCTTGGGCATGTAGATAGATCTAAAGCTATATTGATGAAATCTTAGAAAAAATCCATTTCCTCAATAAAAATCAATCAGTCGTGCCTGGAAACCATCAGATGGCCATCACTTCAAAAGGTTGGCAACCTGTGAAGATGGTTTAGCTCTGCTTTTACGATTTATTGAACATTTGACACATTTAGACAAACAAATGGAATCTACTGGGCTAACACGTACTGAACTATAAGCCTAAACCCGAAGTTTAAGAAAAAAGATTTTGAGAAAGGTTCTGAGGATTGAAACGACTTTTGATTAACCTCGTTCCTAATGTTAGGTGAAATGCTATTGAGCGAACAATGTATCTTAACTTTTTGTATAGACTTACTGTGTATACATATAAATGTCGCGGACCTTGCAAGCATTTTGCTTCTCAAGTACAAACCATATTAAGTGTAATTTTTAAATATATTTACATGTATTTGCATCTAAAGAGGAAATAATTGTTTAAACCAATGAATGATATAACTTTCATAATCATTTGAAAATGTTTGACTTATGTGTTATTAACATATACAGTACTGTAATACTGGACACTAATACGTACCGTACACGTTATAGAAATGCATGCATTTATACACGTATATTTTTGGAGCTACACATTTATAATGAATGTACTCGAAAAAGATTTTGAAGTAATTACTATGATGTTACATAAAAATACCATAAACAAGACACAAAGAAATAAATTGAATTTAAGATACACGCATATAAACGAAAACATTGCAAGCTCTAAGTATCCAAATCCCCTTTAAACCGAATACATGGTTTAGTCCAAAAATGTGCGAAAGCACTTCGCATGACAAACGGAAACCTTTTTTGGTGGAAAAACCAAGTGAAAATATGAAACACCATGCAGCCGCTATAGATTGCATATTGGACTATACGCCTATATATAGGACAAGACGCCATTTGAATCTTCACTTTTTCAGGCCGGAAGTGCGTACAAAAAATACTTTGGAGAGCTTCTCGAATATGTGGGTTTCAAAAGTATTTGCATGTTTGTCAAGCTAGATGCGTGCAGCATTCTCTGAGGAGGAGAATGGACGTTTCTTCGCTGGAGTTACCATCTAGTTTAAGAAGATGCGTATTTGCGCCCAAACTTATTTTTCTCTGGTGTTTGCATAGACAAAAATGAAAAGAACGCGACAGTAGAGCTATATAAGCTAGAAAACTTCGGATTAAAAAATCCTCCTTATAGATATGTAAAAGAAAATGTTAATGCACATAGGCTGCTGTAAAAAGGAATGCACCGAGAATATGACAGCTGGATATCAGTCATGTACAGCTATATACGAAATGGATACAGTAAGCCTGAATTTGTTGAAGTTTCGGGTCAAATTTAGGTTAAAGCTTAAAATTATGGACGAGTTATAAGAAAGGAATAAAGGCGAAATCGTGTGGGATTCTCCAAAAACAAAAGCTCAGATTCCTTTAGATTTCAGATGTTGGTATATAATTGAAAAGCGGCAATTTTTGATTAACCCACTTTCTTGTCATGTTTTGCATTCCGTGAAATTTAATGAGTCAACTTATAAAATACGGTTCCATAGCATGTGCATCTGTTTGGCTGCCATCTCACTTACGAAATTGTAATGACCAAAAAGGCATTAGAATCTGAAAAAATCTTCTAAGTAAATCAGTTTTTAATTTTGGTTTTCCGATTTTTGCAATAATCAAGTATACTTAACTGAAATAAAAATCGCTTTATTACATTACAAGTCGTGACCAAATGTGCACGATTCGCTCTCGTAATCTCATTACTAAACAAATTCTGATAAATTCTTCAGTTAGATAAATTGAATTAATTTTCTGATGCATGTGAAAACTAGTTATTTCCTGTAACCTACCCAAGCATGCAACTTTACAGAATCTCGATAAACAGTTTACTTTTAGAACTTCTTCATTGTGTTTGCAATTAAATATGGTAGGCCTATACAGTATAGAGAAGTAGAGATGAAGATAATTGATCTGCTGGTCAGAAACTAAACTTCTGTGTTTTAATACTACTATAGGACGATACAAACGAATAGTTTTAAGTTACATTAAAGTTTTTGCTTCCTGGTGGGTGCTCAAAATAAACAATAGCTTAAATTCTATCCGGTTATTATAAACGAGAGAGGTGATACGCCGTCTTATTACCGGCTGAAAACATGCTTCGAAATACAAATTTGACGGCACGTTCCTCCAATCCACCGCCATTATTGAAAGCTTCTATTGCATAGTGATTTCTATGTTTATAATAGCTGGAATTGCAGCTGTGCACAGCACTTAATAATAGAATTACATGAGACCACTTTTCGCATCATGGCAGCGCCATCTTGAAGTGAGTCTCACGGCTGCTGCTTATATTGATTTTTATTCAAGAAACTTTCTGTTGGCGAAATTTAATTTTGCGTTAATGGAAATTTCAATTAAGATGGAAATGTCTGAACGTGGTGTATACGGCATCATAGAATTGGAAATGAGTGGCGCCATCCGTGGCGTGCCTGCAATAACTAGCGGGTTTCTAGTTTGATGTTTCAAAAACTATGTGGAAAATAATTGTTATATGCTGTTAACATTTATGGAACACTGATAATTCCATGAAAAAAAACCTGCACATTGACCGAGATTAGTTAGCCCTTACTGTTCGTCTCGCGAAATTAAGACTTTTCTTCGCCTTTTTGAAAATTGCTTAAATAATATGTTGTGGTAATTTAATTTTTTAGAATGCAGTTTGAGTTTTCTCTTATAAAATGTCCAGAAACGCTGACCGCTTTAGTTTTGCCACATGTCTCTCCACTTTAGACAATTTCTAACACTTAGCCATCATGATCCACGCCATAATGCGGTTTCTTTAATTTCATGGTTCCTTTGACCATTTCATAATTTTTCATGACACGTCATTGTATAGGCTGGTGGCTGGCCACGAAACCTCGCTCATATGTGCACGTGACTACTTTTGGGATACACTTAAAGATTGCGGCTAGACATCAAGCTGTCATTGATTCAGTTTCTGTTTCTTGTGTAAAAATGGCTTCTGTTCATATGTCTTTCTCCCACTCTTCCTACTAGTGCTACATGCTCGAATTTGAAGCTTATGTCGAATGCATCATTTTTCAAACTAAATCTTCCGCTTCACCGCCTGTAATTGTCTTGAAAAAGAGAAGCTTTTCTGGCGGGCATTTGGCTTATGCGTGATTTTACAATTTCTCACTTCAGACTTTTATTCTTAGGGAAAATTTTGTCATGAAAACGCCATTTCAATTTGCATTCGTTTAATCGTATATGCTCTTTCACGTGCCTTTTTTTCTTCTCATTTCCCCTATAAGCCGTACGAGTAAACGAGCTGGTATCTAGCGCATAATTGATGAATAAAACAACTGGTAATTATCTTTTTTCCATATTCTCACTAATTATACGCTCGCTGCGCCCCAGAAATTTGTCAAGCTAAATGAAGGTTATGAATACAGCGAAATAATAATTAGGCAGACGATCACTTTGCCTAAAAATGTTTGGGCCATTTGTCAGGAAAACTTAATAATAAAATCTTTACTATCTGAGACGGCTGCTTAGTCTTTTCATGGCACTTTTTATGGCCTATTAAGACGAAACAGGAGACGCTCGCTTGCCTTAATTTTCTAGCAGCACGGGCTTCCTATGGAAGTGCTAAGTAAAGACAAGCCCCGGAGATTCATAACAGAAGTACATCGTAAGTGTGCCTCCAAATAAAAATGACAACGTCGAAATCAATCACGGTATTTCGCCCTATATCGGTCCGTAACGATGATGGTTGCTCAGCTTTTGGGACGTGGGACTCGTGCCATTCCTATCGTAAAATTGTTTATCTCTCCCAATGTTTGCATTGCCGCTATTGCTAATTATTTTTCATAACCCCGAATATTATCGAAAATTGCCAGCTGCTTTGAGGTATAAACCCTCAAAGTGCAAGCTGCTGCTGGCTTTTCTCTCGTTTAAGACAGATAGGACAGCCTGCTTTGCATGCAGATTGCGTTAGGCGAAATTGTAACCTCCTAACCACCGCAGTCAAATAAGTTAGCACGAAGCTCTAGGGATATTAAGCGTGTCACGTTATTTACGAAGCATTCGATAAGGGATTAAGGGATCATCCATAAAGGACGTCCTGTATTTTTCCAGGTTTTTATACCCTCCCCCCTGTCCGCCCTTGTCCTGTTTATGTAACCCCCTCCCCCCACATGTCACGTCCAATTTTGAAAACTGCTTGATGATTACATAAGCAATTTTTGATGTTCTTTATAAATTTTTACATTGAAAATATTACCATTAGTCAACCACGAACCTACAGAATATTATAACTGTAATTAAAACAGACAAAACAAAATTGAATCAGCAAATTTGCCTATAAATTGACTAGCAAGAAAATAAAACCAATGCAATCAATTTATCATCTAAAACTGATGACAGTTTATGCACAAGTTGACATCCGGACGTTCACTTTCCCTAACCCCCGTCTTTTATGGATGGCCTCCTGCACCTAAGGAACCATAGAAGAACTTGTGGCCAGATTCTCTCCCGGAATTACCAGCGCCATCTGTGGTGCATTTCTGGTACAGTGGGTCGCATGTACCTCAGTCCATTGTTTTATTTTGTTTGCACATGAATGTCGTAGTTCAACATTTATTGGCATTTACGGCATAGGAAGGAAAAATCAACAAGACTTGAAATTATTAATATTATTATTATTTCTTAAAATTTCTCGATATTTCGGCGTTCATTCGCCTTCCCCAGGAGCTAATTCGTTCAAAATAATACCTATTATTATAATAAACATGTATGAAATTCATATTTATTATTATAATAAACATGTATGAAATTCATATTTGACATGTGAATGTTTCCCTGAAGCAAATGTTTTACTGAGAAAAAGGTAAAAATGTTAATGATGTTTGCCAACTCTTTGTAACTTCTTCCAAAAATTCATAAGATAGCTGGGTGGGTTTTGTTGCAATTATATGCAAAATTTATTGTGCCGTAATTGTGTTGTTGTATTAGAGTTATCATTGTGTTAGGGAATTTGTGCAGCAAGTGGTCAATGTTAGTTACAAAATGGTTAAAGGTAAAATTATGTATTTTGCACGTAGGTTTTCATTGGAGTACTATACTCAGACGGAAGCGTTACGAATGATACTTTTGGTAGTCGTGAAGACACGTGTGCCAAAGGAACAATTGGTTTAGAAACAACTATGACCTTGACAGGGTTCCCCCAGACCTGGAAAAACCTGGAAAAGTCAGGGAAGAATGGTTTATTTTGACTAAGTCAGGGAAATTCAACGCAGTCATGGCGATCGAAAATTAATACTTCTACGAGGTTAGCTCGGGGCCCATTTTCCGAGTAGAAATTTGCGAAATATTTCCACATTTTCCATGTATAAATTTACACAATTTTCCACTTTTTCCGAGTAGGCCTACAAATTAGCAAAATTATCCACGTTTTCCGTGTGCAAATTTTCAAAATTTTCTAGGTTTTCCGATTACAAATTTTCCACATGTTCCGAGGTCAAAATTGCAAAATTTCCCACTTTTTCCGAGCATAAATTTTTAACATTTTCCGAATACAAAAGTTTCCCATTTTAAAAAAAATTCATGCAATTTTTTAAAATTTTTTAAAAAAAATTCTATTTTAATTTTCAATATTGTCGGTAGTAAATTTTAAAAAAAATATTTTCCAGTGTCAATTTTGGAAAATGTCTATTTTTCACGTTGTCGTTGGTCAGGGAAGTTGTAAATGAAATTTCTGGGGGAACCCTGCTTGAGAATGTGTTGTAAACCAATCAACATGTCGATTTTGCACACGTGACTTCGTGACTGCCAAGGTGCGATTCGCAAAGCTTCTGCCTGAGTACCCTCTATTAATACAATGTATTAATAGGGGGTACTCAGGTACTCTCTTTTCAAAGGTTATTGACCACAAGCTTCGACGTTTCTCTGGTTTTCCTCACATTTACGTTGAGGCAGTCTATTTCATGAACAGAAAATTAACATAAATGCATGTGTAGAATCTGACATGTGATGTGAAATGCTGATCACTTTCCTTCAGTTTTTCTAAAATTATGAAAAGAATTAGACGATAAAAAAAAAAAGAAAAATTGAATTTTCACGTTGAAGCCACCTTGCATCAGACGCGCCACCTATAGGTCGTTTTGGAAACTTACTTAATGCACTTTCAAATAACTTAGTAAGCATTTTTGTGTAACTTTTATTGTTCGGGCAATGCAATTATTGGGTGCATAATGGTATTGCATCGGAGGTCGGTCGTGCTCGTCCTATTTCCCCTAAAAAAAAAAAGATTTTTTCAGGTATTTTGTGGTTTTTGTGGTCGAGTCAAGGATTTCCATTGTCCAGTCTAATTCGTTTTAGCTCCTTCGGTTTGCAGATGGACGTTCTGGTTTGCGAATGGCCAGGCGCTATTGTCCGGCATCCGATGATATGTCACGAACACGTTCTGGCATGGAAACCTGGCGCACGCGAAAGCCTAAACTAGGATGTGGGGGGTGGGGGGGGACTTTGCCGAAAATGAAGGTTCGCCACCCCCATCAACGACGTATATCTCAATTTTGGTGGCTGCAAATTTTCATCGGACAAAGAATGCGCGCTTTACCTGGTGCACACCTGACCACGAGCTCGTGCTGAAGTGCATTGTGGGGTGCATTGACCCATCAGTAAACAAAGCAGGTACGGGGTATCGAAAAGGGGGGTTGGGGGTGCTGGAAGTGAAATTTGACACAAAAAAAGATTCGAACTTTGCGTTAGAGCCGTATAAACCAAGCCACGTGAGCTAATATTTTCATACTTTTCGACTAACTGCCCGCGAACAATGCAGTGTGAACTTTGTAAATCACAAAAAATCAAAATTAAATGATAAAATAAGAAATTTGGGAATTGGTTGCCCCCTTGTTGGATAGCCAATCAGGAAGGGTGTACGTTATAGAATGGAATATTGCACTGCTGCCAGGTTAGTTGACGTTATCCATATCTCCCTTTGTAACAGTGCTGTCATATACTGCATCAACAGGAAATTGTTTCAGTTGAAATAACCTTCCTGCAATTCCTAGCAATTTATTTCCAGATATAACTTTCTCATATGTGACGGGACTAAAGGCCGTCACGCAAGAAGCAATTTATATCCCGAAATTTTGTTCCACGATATAGTGTTGCTTGATATTTCCTCGTACGTGTTGGAAAATATTTCCTTCGAAAATTTGTTTCCAGATATATTCCCAGAATGGAAAATGATTCTATTTCTATAGCAAGTAAGTTATTTCTGGAAAGAAACTGATTTCATCGGTTTTACAGTCACTCACAAGTTTCTTTCTGTTGGATAGCCAATCAAGAAAGACATACGTCATACGACGGAATAAAAATAGCACTGCTGTCAAGTTAATTTACCCACAATTCCCTTTGAAACAGTGCTGTCTAATACTGCATGCACTATAGGGATATACAGTATTCTGAAAGTATATCGTTACTTATCATGAGTTTAAAATGTGCGTATCATGTCATGATCACGTGCTCTGCTTTCAATTGCCGATCTTCAGTAAATGACGGGGAAGATTCCTTTTGAATCTCATGAAAAGGGAAAATAAGAGAACGTTACAGGAATGGTCATGATGAAATCAGTTATTAAAGGACAGGGAAATCCGGAAATGTCATGCAAAATGAATTTTGTTTGGTCAGCGAATGTGATATCCATGAAGTGCTCTTCACTTTCGATTTCGGTTTGCCCAGAGTTGACCAACGAAATTCGATTGCCAAGTTCCTGTCCCCATGGCCAGTATACCTCCTACCCACCTTTAGCAGTCTCCCCCTTCCCGAAATTTCAACGTATGCGTCAATATATATTCATAGCATTGTTTAACAGGTTTTATCAATGTTTTTTGGCGCCCCCGCTTTTGCACATAGCTGTTCATCTCAGCTTTTAGCAGTCATTGACTCTGACAGGTGCGGTGATGGACAGCCGCCCACTGGAGCCCCCTGCTGGCCAGGTGAGGCACTCGACGGGCGAGGGGGTGGCCACTGGCCATTCTTGTTCTGGAGCTCTGTTCATGCTGCTATATTTGCTCGGCGGATGCTGCCAACGTTTTTCATGGACTTCCAGGATACCTACTTCCGGGGTCAACTACAAATAGTTTGATGGACTTGTTATTGAGCCGAATGGCAACGGTTCAATAGAGGCGCTGTTGCTATCTGGGGGTGCATGTGTTCCATGTCCGAACTGAGTTGATTTTGGAGCTGCTAGTTTTGGAGTTGCAGATTGGCAGTTTTCAATTTCAATTATTTAAATATCAAGTTAAGTAAATGTTGAGGATTTTTTTCAAAATTATCCTATAAGGGATATAAGTGATTTATACATTCCGTATAAATTAATTATCGAAGAACTCATTTCTGTTCGTTCAAGATACATTACTCAAGATTACTCCAATAAACTATTTAAAAAGGTCCTAACAGTGACCATGGGAACTATTCTAAGATAGTTTTAGGCATAATTTTTTTTCAACTATATTTTGATGAAAATGTGAATTTTAAGTCCGTAAATTTTCCGCGCATTAATTTTAAATTAAAACGTAAAGACGGATAACAACGTAAAATGGAATTTAAGAAAGCTCCCTCGATGGATCGATACGTGCAACATCCGGTTAAAATTACATTTCACATTATACTATATTATGTTTTATTATACAGTATACGTTTAATTTAATAATGTGAAATGCATAATTTCTAGTTATGTACATCGTTAACTGGTAAAATTTTTGGTTTTTTAATTGATACTTTGATTTAAAATGATTTAATTTAATGTGGAATAAACATTAGTTAATTATGCATGTGAAATGTAAAATTCACAGTTCCTAGTTAGTTATCTGGAATTCACAATTTCTGGTTATTTACGCCGTTAGCTGGTGGAAAGTTAAGGTCTTCATTAATACATTAATTTGAAATTATCTAATTTAATAATGTGAAATTTACAATTCCTGTAGTTATTTCATAATTTGCATTCGTTAAATGTAGAAAAACGTCTGTTTTCAATATTGTTAAAATTCTCATTTGGGCTATGCTCCCCTTTTTTTAAAAAATAAAAAATTTAGATAACAGTAATATATGTCACCCCTAGCAGGGAAGAAAACTTATTTTGAAAAAGTCAGGGAAATTCAACGTATTAATGTTGTCATAATCAAAAATTAATGCTATACGTGGTTAGCGCAGGGCCTATTTCCAAACTTTTAAAAATTTTCAAAGTACAATTTTCCCACATTTTGCGAGGATATATATTTGCAAAATCTCAAACAGTTTGAGTACAAATTTACAAAAACTTCAACGTTTTCCAAGATTAAAGTTGCAAATTTTTCACCTGTTTTCGAGTAACATTCTGCATGTAAGATTCCTTCTAGTTTTCTGGGGAATTGGCGTTAAGTTACTTGTTAACTTATTTCGTTGTTAACTTGTTAACTTTATTCGTTTTGCAGAGATTCACATATTCTTTTGATGACGCTCATCGGTTATCCGCGTGGTTTGAGCAAGTGATGCTGTTTTGTCAGGAATTTTAAGATCACATTTTGTTTGGATCCTTGCCACCAAGCAGGACCTTTTAAAAATCCAGGCCAACTGCCATTTTTGGCCGACTGTTGGTCCCTAATTGTAACAAATATCCACAACAAATTCGTTCGTGTTTTACCTTCTTTTTCAAGCTGATGGTTAAAACGTTACCTAGTTGCGTGGCAATTATCCGTGCGTGAATAGCACTTTGAGGTTTTATGGTCACGTGGTGAGGTGAGAGCTAAACTGCTATTTTTATACGAGCTGACCCAGCTAATTTGGGGAAGGCAAAGGCTTTCAGGCAGATTACGAAATTGGGCACGAAGGAGAACGGGTCCGTTTTTTATTTTTTTTTTTTTTAAAGATAGATATTGGGGTGCTCAGACAGAAGCCTTGCTATTCATACTTTTAAAAGTCGTGAAGCCACGTGTGCAATGCATGCTAAATGGCTAAAAAAATTATTCATATTTACAAACCAAGTATACGTGCACGACTGCCGAATTGCGATTTGCAAAGCTTCTTCTGTCTGAGTACCCCGTACGAGAAATTGGGCTCGAATGAGAACGGATCCATTTTTTTTAGTTTGCACTGGATTTTTTTTTTTTAATTTCTTCTGTGAAATACATGTACAGTACATTGACCATATAGATATTGGGGATGCTCAGACAGAAGCTTTGTTAACCGTACTTTAAAAGTCGTGAAACCACGTGTGCAATGCACACTAATTGGCTTAAAAATTCGTTCATGTTTACATAAATACACGCATTTACGCGCGTGACTCACGGTGACTGTGACTGTACGATTACGAAAGTGCGATTCGCAAAGCTTTTGTCTGAGTACACCTTATGCGGGCAATTAATCCTGCTGTCGTGGGAGACCCAGTGGGATGCTTTGTAATGATAAGTCCTTGTTTTTTTTGTTTTTGGTGTTGTTTTTTTTGGGGGGATGTCCCGAAACTTTAAGAGTTTTACCAAACTGTTCAGGCCGTAAATCCCCGTTTTCCCGGGTTTGGAACCTGCTGTTGCCTACCTGGGTATATAATCAAATATGGAGCCAAATTAATTTTCTTCAATGCTCAAACGGAGGTAAACAGAAAAGAAAAATTCTTCAAAGGTATGGGTGGAGCACGTGATTTAAGATGGCCCCAATAGAACAATTGAAAATCTGAAACGGTCAATTTTTTACGGAAATTGCACCATCAAACCCGCAATTGCACTTTCGGGTTTCGTTCCACGTTTGGCCTATTTCCTTGTTGTGGCTGCAGCCTGGTTTGTGCATTATTGTTGAAATACTTTTCAGTTGGTAATGTTACCTCAGCTGTGAACTGCAGGTACATAGACGACTCGTCTGGTTCATAAATCCTTAAGTCTACAAGGGTAACCCAGATAAAACCATATGACACCAGAGTCCGGTCGAAGAAGGCCTGGGAGTTAAGAAACATTCCATTATCTCTCTATGGATACCCAATACATTTGTATAGGGTGATCCGAGAGTCCTTTTCATAATCTTGAGCATCCCTGTAATCAGAATCTTTGTCTGAGATAGTGCCACCATTCCCTGGTGGAAAGATCAGTATACGGTCACTATAACTATCACTATGAATAGTGGTTTTTCGGACTACTGACATCACTA
>JAQGAO010005661.1:0-13299 GCA_034697705.1 Ommatoiulus sabulosus
AATTTTACACGTTTTCAAAGTACAAATTTCCAAAATTTTACACGTTTTCCGAGTACAAATTAGCAAAATTGTCCACGTTTTCCGTGAACAAATTTGCAAAATTTTCCGAGTACAAATTTTCCACATTTTCCGAATAAAAAATTCTCCCATTGTTGATTTTGTTGATTTTTTTAAAGAAAAAATCTATATTAATTTTCAAAATTGTCGTTAGTAAATTTAAAAAAAATATTTTCCAGTGTCAATTTTGGAAAATGTCCATTTTTCACGTTGTCATTGGTCAGGGTAATTTTTTAAAAACCTGGAAAAGTCAGGGAAAAGCCTGGGGAGTTGAAAATGAAATTAGTGGGGGGACCCTGAACAAATATATGTGTGTCAGATAGCATTGGTGCATATATTAGGGGAACTCAAAAATGTGCTGGGACACCATGCAGCAGTTGTGGCAGCCAATAGGAATGCATGTAGGTGCGTTTGCATCTAGGTCACACAAAATCCGGCATTCCTATTGGCTGCCACCAAGCTACTGCCACAACTGCTGGTGTCCCGACCAGCACATTTTTGAGTTCCCCAACATCAGCTGTTTTGAAAGTCGCGCCATTTTGCAATGAGAAAGCCAACGTCCACCAAAAAAAAAGTTATATCCCACTACAGGCTTTCGGCTGTATACACAAGTCAATGAACCAAAATTGAAGACAAAAATGGCCGCCGCTCATGCACAGATAAAATTGCGCTTCATTTCTACATTTTTGACTGAGAAACGAAATGGACGAGAGGTCAACTTCGTCCTAATAAATCGCATTCATTATATGGAAAAATAAAATGATAACGGAAAAAGTCATCAGCCCGAACCACTAAAATAATGCACGTGAGAAAAGTGGTGACGTTTTCAAATCACGGGCGTCGAAAAAACGCTCCATTGTGTGGGGGAGCTATAGACCGGAGCCAATGATACTCCGGCAGTAGATATCAATCGTCTTGTCGGTTTTGTAACAGGTAGCGCTGGTAATCTTGGGTCATCGGTTTGGTTTCGGTTTAAATTTTTCAAGATAATTTTAGAAAAAAGTTTATCTTTCATATTTTTTATCTAGTAGCTAGCGCATTTTTAAAGTACAATCCTTTAGATTGCATTTCTCAAAACAGTACAGTATCAAAAATGATTTTCAGATGAGAATTAAATTGATAGCTATTTATTTTTTAAAGATGAGTTAATGAAAAACAATTGATTAGTTTCTCCAAAATGTTGCCTTACCCAAGCTTTTATCACTTTAGTGTTTCACTGCAAGGAAAAATGGAAGAATTTGAGGACAGTTTTTGTTCGTCACAGCAAATTAGAGCCTCTCGGCAGAACAAAAAAGCCATATTACCTAAAAGAGGTTATGCAATTCATTTTACCGTACGTGAGGCCCACTCCTCGGTTGAGAACACTGATGAACCATTAGTGGACTGTGAACAGGATAGAGATGTGCACGTCCTGAATGGTGCCCCACACCCAGATGAGACCAATGACTTTAGGAAAAGTGAGCCTCGAGTCTTACTTAAGGTCCAAGACAGTCTGATAAACTTTAAACACGAAAGTGGTGAAGTTGACGAATCATTCCACGATCCCATGGGGCCGCGGAAAAAAGTCAGATGCAATGGCTACTTCCGAAAGATGTTCCTGCTGAGCCTACTGCCAGAAATCAGTGACATGACAGAAATGCAAATGCGGAAATTCAAGCGCAGGGTGTTGGAAGTTATTGATGAAATCCTCACTGAAGATCCCGCCGTGGCAGGCGGTTATACACCCTACGACTCATTTTCAGGGTCATCGTATGCCCCATCCACTTCGGAATCATCGGATTTTTCAGCAGAATCCAGACCCAAGGAACCCTCACCGATTTAGACTATTGGTTTTTCTCATTTCGTTCTAAAGTGTAATAATGTACAGCGTTAGAACTACTACTGTATCTCTAAGTTGAGTTCGGGTATTTTTGTGATATTCAGTTTTTGTTTTGTAGAATAGAAATTGTAGGAAAACGTCAGTTCCAAGTTGAGTAGTTTTAAAGTTTACCCATTGCAGAAAATTTACTTATTTCAGAAAACTGAACTTTGTGTTGCAATTCTGATATATCTGCAAAAATCTTGACTTGTTCACCGCATGAGAAATATTATTTATTAAAAAAGTCATTTTGTCTTATTCCTGCCACCATTATAACTATTATTTAAGCAGTAGGCCTATTGGTCTATACATCCTCAGGCAGGATTCTTAGTGCAATTTGCAAAGCTAAGCTGTTGAGCATCATGACCAAGAGCGTAGGAAGACTGCATATATTCTCTGGTGCATCCCATAGAAAATCATGCAGAAATCTTCAATCAGAAAGATGCACAATGATGAAAGAAAATGAATATATTTGGTTTTAAGGACAGCGGATAGTCCCTACAATTACAAGGTCATGCCATATAAAACAACTTGATGCATGTGAGATAAGCATATCTGGTGAAACAACATTCAACGAATAAACGGAATTTGGAAATCAATGAGGGAACGAAACTGGTGAAAATTCAAAGCAGGGAGAAAAATGCCGAAAATCTCGGCACATCGAACGAAGCTCAAATGAAAAATTCTTCATGTTAAGAAAATGGGTCATCTACGTGGACAGTATGCCAAAGACTAAAACATTGTGAAGCGTTAGAAGTGGTCCACTAAATATACCGAACTGGTTAAAAACGACGAAACATAAATTACACTTCCTGGTTCATTGCTCAGAAAACCTGTGAAAGCCAAGTTGTTGCTATGGGGTGCGGCTTTTGCTCTTCTTAGCCGACTCGTGTCCGCTGTCCCTGGGGGAACTCCGTTCTCTGGAGCGTTCCTTCCTGGAATGACGCTTACTACGGGAGCCTGAGCGGGATCCTGATCCCGTCCTGGACCTAAAAAAAAAGAAACCAATTAACCTAAGACCATGCCACACATTTCCTTGCTTGAAATCGGACACAACTTGAAATCTTCATAGAAATCTGGGACTGAATGCAAAGAACTGTGTATAAGCACTTCTTTAAAATCTTCCAAAAACTGGCCATTATAGCTGACATTTTGATTACTCATAAAACCTATAAACAAACCAACCTCGTCCTGCGTGGCGATTGGCTGCGACGCCGGCCTCGAGAGTGGGAATGAGATCGTGATCGGGACCTGGATCTGCTGCTGTAAGATCGACGCTTCCTTCTTCTGAAATGATAATTGCAGTTTCAGAGCTTAGGAATGAAAATGGCACCGTGTATAAAGTAATCTGCTAACTAACGTACCTAGGAGACCTGCTACGAGATCGCCCACGTCTGCGGTCATCGTGCCTTCGGCTGTGACGGCGTGGTGACCTTTCCTTTGTCCTCATTTCGTTCGGTGCTGTGGCAAAAAACCACAAAATAAATTCTGGTGTCAAAAACAGTTATGCTAAAGTTAAGAAAAACTTACTTTTGCGGTCGCCTTGTGCAAATTGAATTTCCAGTTCTCTTCCATGAAACCACGTTCTGTCCAGATTATACATGGCATCTTCGGCATCCCTGACATCCTCAAACTTACATCTGGTTAAGGTTTCATTGAACAACACACTACTGACATTTCCCCCAACCTTTTGAAGCCCACTAGCATCTCAGATTTTCGATTAACAAATAATGTGTTCGCAGCAAAATTGAAGGACATTGCCATTGGGGATGTTTAAGGCTTTTAGTGGATTCTCAAACCAAATGTATAATTAGTTTGAAGATATAATTAACTCCTTTTGCATGACAACACTATCCTATATATGCAGTCATATCTTAAAATTTTCTGTAAGCATGGCGTAATAACCAGTCTAATATTGAAAAAGCGATTTGCATAATCATAAAGACTAAGAATGTTTACTTTTAAAATTGTGAAGGTCACTAAAACTGCAGTAAACTCATATTTTAGGGTAAATTACAGAAAACTTCTGTAAAGGATAGTTCCTATGCATATTAACCCATCTTTAAAAGTGGTTTTGGATGTTAATTTAATATTAAATTATTGAACCACAATTTTTGAAAAGAAAAATTGTTACATCTGGATTCGCAAGATATCGCAGTTTTCAACAGTTTACATAATATCTGTAGTTGTTGTTTTGTACCAATTTGCTAACCTTAAATTTTTTTTTGCAAATCTAAATGTGGCAACACCAACACAATTGAGGGTGTGCCAAAATGCCACTTTATGCCTGAAGCAGTCCCTCAGCAACACCTGCCAAATTCCACACCTTTCACTGATGATCGTGCGCGTGAAAACGTGGCGACATGAGTACATACAGCCGTCAGGAGTCCACACTGTCCACTCTCCGGTCGACTACCAAAACGTTAGCTTTTTTTGCTGCCGAAGCCGACGAGCCATGTGGACAAATCGCGTTTGTTCTTGGGCAAGATCCCGAAGTGGGCAATTTAAATACCGAATGTCAAAGCATTAACGATACAGATTCTGCGCTTGAACTTTTTGAGGCAGGAAAACCTCGTGCCTCTGGCCACTCTTTACTCTGTTCACTGCAAATTTTGATGACCGAGACTGCCACTTGAACTTGGCTGGCGGCTTAACCCCTTGTGATTCTCATGTGGGCTCTGTGCTTTATTTGTGCTCCTCGTGTCTTTCTTTCTCTTTGCTTTGTTTCAACCCTCTGTTTATGTGTGCGCTTTACTTTTTGACCATCCTCAACCCCCTTGCATGCCTGAGTCTTTTAACACAACTTTGCGCTTGAAATCTTGTCTTTGAACTCTACATAAAACCAAACGAAAACAAAGATTAATAACATGGAGCTGTAGCAAGGAGTTGGTGGCAAAGGATGGGATGCTGCTGCGAACCAAAACGGCATGATTATTTGTTACTATCTGTTGCCAGGGGAGGGAAATTACCATTCTATCAAGGTTTTGTCGTTACATTTAGGCACGCTATCCGAAAACCTGAGCTATATCCTGCATTTCACAGATAATGTTGGATTTTCACTAAAGCTTTTGTACATCTTTTTTTTTTAAAAAAGGGATTGATAAGAAATCTTTGAAGTACACATTCTTGGACTTAACATGTTTTTGATATTCAAAGGATAAATAAATGGAAAATGATGCGATTCGTTCTGCATGAACTATTTAACAAATCAGTGAACAAGATCGCTTCTTTCATTTTCTTTCTAATTTAAAATTGCTATAGCAAAACCCTCTTAAATGAATAGTTGGAATAAATGTTCTTGAGAACATGTTCACAACAAAGTGTACAATATTTACACAAGTTTGCATGTCTTTTGTAAAGTGAAAAACAATGATAAATTACATTGAAGTAACATGTACTGACTACAATAAAAATTGCACCTATCACACCATAAATTGTTTGCAATGCAAATGGTGACAATCTACATCAGGTACGTGGTTATTGAATGTGTAAGGCTCAAGAATTGCACATGCTTGATCAGAATCGGGACAAAAAAAGGCTAAAAGAGCTTGCATGATGGCTAAAGATGAAGCATAACTTCTTAATGCTATCTTTCACAAATATGATTACACTAAGTATCTCTATTTTAGGTCTAACGTATTTATATTACTGTATTTTTTAGACCTACACACCTACACTTGCTCAAAGCACAAGGGCACCCAGGCAATTCTCTTGGAAATAAAATCAACGTTTGTTTTTCTCTTCGTAGCAAAGGATATTGAATGTAGGCAAAGCCTCGAGGGCGGCGGTTGTAGTAATCCACTGGGACGTACACATCTGAAATCTTTGGATATAACAGTTTGGACAAAAAAAAATTGACTACAACTTCATCTACAGTGATTGTGGCAAATTTTTCAGCAAATGGGAAGGAATTATGTGCACTTACGGGACCATATTTACTGAATAAACTTCTCAGGTCCTCTTGTCTAGACAAAAAGAAGGTAAAAAAGCAGCCTGAGTCAAGGAAAGCACTAACATGTTAAAAGCGAGCCTAAATCCGAAGCAGATTTATCAGAATTAGGAAAGTTTTGCCATTAGGCAAAAATAAATATTAAGCAACTAGTCAAAGAAAACAGCCACAAAATAACAAAACTACTATGCAATCTTAGTATACCACGCCATATCATCTAAACTATAAGGGATGATAACTGGCCCATATTAACCAACTTACAGTTTTAAACATACTGTAAACATGCATGTATGTATGTCCATGTTGGCATAAGGAAAGGTTTTGATTTTTTTTGCCTATAAGTAATTCAATGGCATTCTGCACAAATTGTGTTAATGTGCGGTTGTGCACATGAAGATTTTCCAATTTTTGTTGGCAGCTGCATAGGTGTAGATCAGCTTCTACAAGCAAAAAGCTTGGTATCTTATAAGACTCAATTCCCTCTGCATTCTGGCATGTCCAACAGGCTGCATGGAACATGCCAGTTAAGTGTTATTGTCATTCATTCATCTTGTTAGCTAAAATTAGTTAAGTGGCAACAACTCTTTCCTCGATAAAAAACATTCCTTCGTACATGAGTAGATTTTATATTCATGGTATTGTTATCTTGACCAGTTTTTCCCAGTCACTGAGCTTTTCAACTATTCTGTATAACTCAGGGTGGCAACAAAATTTTCATTTTCAATTTCCCTGACTAAAATCCAAAATTCCCTGACCAAAACTTATCCGTTAATTCATATCTATTTTTTTTCATAATGAAAAATAATTCAATCAGAAGCTTGACAAAACTCTAGATTTTGTTACAAGTCTAGCTGGGGAATTCTAGGGTGGATTGAAGAAGATAATCCTCTAGGGATAATTCCTAGCAACTCAAATTGGGGATGGAGTTGCTAGCTAGCAGACTGAGTGCAAGGTTGCATTTTGCTTTTATTTGGGAAAATTTCCATGACTTCCCTGACCACTATTTTTTCCCCTGACCTGTGGTCACCCTGTAACTCCGGGTTGGTAATGTGTCATTAATCCGCCAACCTTGCTCCATCGAATTCATGGGGGAAAAATGTGTCATAAATATGAAATTCATGGTATTTTTAGGCATCCATGATGTGCAACTCCCAAATCCATGTCTTATTTTATAAGTAAATTAATTGTTAATAATTTTCATCCATTGTTCAAATTAAGTTTTCAGTGCAAACATTTGGCAATAAAATCAACGTCTGAAATACAATTATGCGAACACTGTGTATAAGAACTTAAGAAGGTATCATTTTGTCGGAGGAATCCACTTTTTTCCATGGGCGGGAACATTTCGGGCATTTGGCGGGCACTCTGTACATCGCATAATAGATTAGGCTTACTGCGGAATCCCTCATTCGATAGTCGCGAATGTAAGCTGGAATCTATTTACAACGACTTTATTTAGCAAAATTCTTTGTTATCGACATTTATCCCGAGCTCTGAAAAGGTATCAACTGATCAACTCGGCAAGGCGAAACAACCAAAAAAAGACGTTTCGAACGCAAAAAAGCATGGCAGGCTTAAACATGATGGCGCTTTCAGTTCCAGAACACAAAGAGAGCCCATTTTTTTCAAATATTAATCGGGGAAAAAAAGACGCAAAAATTAACGTACCTTGAATTTTCGGGCACATTCCTGACGTACAATGAAGTATTGGGCGGTCTCGAATATCGGGACTGGGACGACATTTCCCAACTTGACGGCAACTTCGGATTGACGAAAAAGCAAAAACTCGAAAATTATCACGGACTACGGAGTCCCCGAACACAATCTACGGAGTACGGAAGCCCCCAACGTCCACACAAATATACCCACTGTGGTAGAGGGCGCTTGATGACGCAAAGGCTGACCAAGGGCTTTCCATAAATCACAGGACAGTAACATACAGGGTGGGCCAATAAAAAGTAAGCCACACTTTATAAAAATCATAAAATGGTTATTTGTTAATGAAATTTAATGAAACTTTTTACAAATATTGTTGTTCTCTTTACTTTCGAATTGCCCTCGTGCACGTTCTTTTTTAATGACGTAATCATTCGATTTGTCTTTCAAAATGAAATTAATCAAATAACAATCAACGAGGCAATCGCCCAATGGCTCGTGTTTCCGCGAAAGGTGCTAACTTTGATCACAAATTGAAATAGGGAATTTTTTTGTATCCTATTTAAGTACACATGTACAAATTTTCATTAACCATTTTATGATTTTTATAAAGTTGGCTTACTTTTTATTGGCCCACCCTGTATAATGTCCTGACGAAAAATTATTCAGTTTACAAGAAAAATTCAAAATGGTACGAAATTTTAACATGCAGGATCACCATGTTTACACTAGCTTTTTGCAGAAGTATTTGAAAACAAATAAGCACACGAGGTTATACACGAATATCGAATGTGTCACAATTTGATTATCTCAAGCATTAAAATTACTCATTACAGGACCAAAAGATCGAGATACATGTACATTAAGTGCAAAAACATGTGCTCGTAGCTAGAGTAGTTTTACAAAAGAGTTTGGAGAAACATAATCGATGGATTGATTTTTAGATTTAATTTAATTAGCTGAATTTACATATGTAAGGAAAAACTGATTAACATTGAATTGAATTGATATTGGATTTAAATATGAAGCTGCCGAAGTCCTTTGTCTCTGATGCATGAGACAGCAGCCTGGACACGTCCGTCCAGGTCAAAGGTCGCAGCAAGAAGGCCGTTAATTAGCGCCACTCACTAATTAACGGGTTTTTGGATGACCCGCGCATACAGGTACGCATGCGCGGGTCGGGCAAAATGAGTAGCTCCCGTAGCTCCCATGCGCACATGCTGTGCGCATGTACGGTCGC
Source organism: Ommatoiulus sabulosus (assembly GCA_034697705.1). Classification (NCBI taxonomy): domain Eukaryota; kingdom Metazoa; phylum Arthropoda; class Diplopoda; order Julida; family Julidae; genus Ommatoiulus; species Ommatoiulus sabulosus. Next base: position 8,761 of record JAQGAO010005661.1, read on the forward strand.
CACAGTACTCCCCCCAGTGTCTAACGATAGCGACTGGGGAGGCGAATCCGGCGACCAGAACAAACGGTGATCGGTGTGTCCATGGCGAAATGGATGCAACGTCCAGTTGTGGAACCAGTAGAATAAGTAGATGAAGCGCTGGAAGGATGTCTGAGGATGCCGCGTAGTGGAGGTGGTTCAGGATGCGACGTAGCTGTGCTGCCGGTATCGACAGGAGTTGTCCTGGCGACAGGCTCAGACGTCGGTGGAAGCGGCGGGGCGTGCAGTGGCGGAGTTGCAATGCTGGGCTGTTGTGCATCGCCCACTTCTGCAGGCCAGATGTGAGCAGGGACCACCCGGTCGATGTTGATGCACGGAATGGCAGAGTAACCCAGGGCCGAGGGCGCAAGGCAGCCATGTCACACATGAGGTTACATGTGACTGGGTCCTGGATGCTCAACTGCTGGAGGCGTAACCCGGTGTCTGTTCGTGTCAGCCAGCTGTGAAGTTCCGAGTCAGAGTTTTGGGCGACTGACATTGCATGGTAGTCGATGGTTGGGGTCGTAGAAACTGCAGCGACCCTTGACAAAGCATCAGCAACAGCATTGTCGGTGCCAGCAAGATGGCGGATGTCGGTTGTAAATTGGGACAGGAACTCCAGCTGGTGGGCCTGTCTCGGAGATGAAGATTCAGTAGTTTTGCGTAAGGCAAATGTAAGTGGTTTGTGATCTGTGAAGAGCACAAAGCTGCGTGCCTCAAGCATATGGCGAAAGTGTTTCACAGACGAGAATGCCGCTTGCAGTTCACGGTCATATGTGCTGTACCGCTGCTGCGTTTCGCTGAACTTCCTAGAAAAGAAAGCCAGCGGCTGCCAATGTCCATTGACAAACTGGTTGAGAGCAGCACCCATGGCAAAGTCTGAGGCATCAACCATGAGTGCCAGCTGTGCATCTGCGATTGGATGAGCGAGTGTGGCTGCAGCACAGAGTTGCTTCTTGCAATGCTGGAAAGCTTCCCTCGCTGCGGTGTTCCATGGTATGGGGCGTGTGTCGTTTTTTTTACTGCCTTGTAGGAAAATGTTGAGGTTTGCTTGAAGATGCGCAGCGTGGGGTAAGAAATGGCGGTAGAAATTAAGCATGCCCAGGAATTGTCTGAGTTGTTTGACCGTGGTTGGCTCAGGAAACTCGTTAATGGCCGCCACTTTACTTGCAAGGGGTGTGAGACCATCCGCATTGACAGTGTACCCCAAGAAGGTAACTGATGGTTCACCAAAGACACACTTTGCCGGATTGATGATAACCCCGTATGAATTAAGGCGTTGGAAAAGCAACCGCAGATGTCTCTGGTGTTCGGCAAGGGACTTGGATGCCACTAGAATATCGTCCAGATATTCGTAGCAGAAGTCGAAATCCCGCAGGATGCTGTCAATAAACCGCTGGAAGGATTGTGCCGCATTGCTGAGTCCAAACGGCATACGTGGGAATTCAAAGGGGCCGAACGGAGTCGTCACGGCGGTCTTGCAGACATCCTCCGCCGCAACTGAGATCTGGTTAAAAGCACGGACCAGATCGACAGAGCTGAAAAATTTGCAGCCAGCAAGTCGCTGAGCACAGTCCTGTATGTGCGGTACAGGGTAGCGATCCGGAACTATCGATGCATTAAGGCGGCGGTAATCACCACATGGGCGCCAACCCCCATCTTTCTTAGGACCATGTGGAGTGGACTTGCCCAAGCACTCTCGGAAAAGGGGCAAATCCCTTGTTTAATCATCTCAGCGAACTCCGCCTTGGCCAGACGTAGGCGATCCGGAGGTAGGCGACATGGTTTCGCGAATACTGGTGGTCCTTTCGTCTCGATATGATGAACCACTTAGTGTTTGACATCAGTGTTAGCATCCTGGCGAACCAGATCTGGAAATTCGCTTAGAAGAGCATCTGGCCATGTATCAGCATGCACTACATGCAGGCCGAGCGATGCTACCTTGGCAATAGAGCCGCGTGATACTTGCAAAGTCATGCGGTGGATGAGGGCGCGTGCACTGAGGTCAACAAGTAAACCGAAATGATTTAAGAATTCAGCTCTGATGATCGGCTTGTCCACGTCGGCAAGAACAAACTTCCATTGCAGCTCGCAGCAAAGTCCAAGGTTCAAGGTGATCTCACATTTGCCATAAGTGGAGATTAATGAACCGTTAGCCGCACACAAGTTCAGATTGCCTGGGTGCTGGCGTTCCGCAGTAGAGGGTGGCAGTACAGATACGTCGGTGGCGGTGTCTACGAGAAAACACCGGCTAGTGGTGCGATCCGCAACATAGCCGGTCAGCAGTCCTCATCTGGGCGTCAAGGTCCACGCCATGAGAGGCAGCCAATCCCATCCGTATATTTGCCAGTAGGCGTTGTAGCCAGATGTTCTGGAGAATGTTATCCGTAAACCCGAGTGAAGATGCCTTAGACTGGAGTGCCAAAAGGAATACCGATGGCTTGCTGTCGCCCATCTCCATGCCATCAATAACCTGGTTCAGCCTGGTAAAATCTGACTCCTGGTAGCGCTTAAGGAGACGATCCTTGAGTGTCGTTTAGCTGGAAGACAGGGGCGGTGAACGCATGGTATCAGCAACTGCTACGAGAACAGGTTCGCCCAAAGCCGAAATTGCTGCATGAAACTTGGTGGAATCCTGCGAGATACCTGCGGTCATGAAGCTGGACTCGAGCCGCTTATGCAATGTGTGGCTAGAATGGAAGTGGCCTGAAAGCCAGGCGGTTGACCTCCAACTGCATCTTTAGTGCCGAAACCGCATCGGATACTGCCGTGCTGTTGGTGTCAATGCTGACTGATGTTGGGTTGACCGTATTAGACTCCATCTTTTGTTGCAGCGTATTGCAGGAAAAATTAAGGTTGCAGGTTAACTTGCGATTATATCAGTTGAAGGCAAATTTAGTGCAGACAGCTAGCTGTTCTTGGTTGAAGCCAGCAGGTCAGATGGTTGGATGCATCAGAGTTAAACGTCAATGTTAAAGTTAATGTTCTCCATTTGAAAAAGGCGCGTTCCAAAAGGGCGAAAAACGTGTAAAGGTGGACATCCACCAAGAGCACCATGCGCGTGATGCGCTTGGTGCTCTTCACGCTCTCGGTTTTCGAACTACTTCACGTGCAATGTTATTGTTTGGCAATCAAAAAGAATGCGCAGTTTGGAACTTACTTTCGCTTCGCTTGCCACGCTCTTGGTGGACATCCACCTTTAAAAAACGGGTGCAAAACACACAGAAATTGAGCGCGAATCGCGTAAAAAAAACGAGCGAAAAGGGACGCGAAATGCGTAGGAATCGGACAACAAATGGACGCAATAGAAGCTTATTGGATAGCTCTCAGGAGCACTTCGCTTGTGCTCTGCCCATAAAGTCAATCTTTATCGGTTTCTGATCTAATTTTATCATCATCTCCAGAAATCTCCAATGTCATAATATTGTCATCACTCTGTACCTAATACAACCAGTGAATAAGGGATCTGATCCCAGTTTGTGCAATAATCAAAATAAACCGTGTGATGATCCTTGGATTATCACTCCAGTTCCATCCTGCGGATCTAAAAGGACAAGAATAAGTATTAGAAATAATTAATTTCAACAAGAGACTATTGATTTACTTAATTTTGGAGTTATTCTTTGAGTGGCCCCTCTCAGGTTGTCGACAATCGCCCCTTTTGCTTCACGGTCCTTCCGGAACTAAAGGCTTACTCGATTGATCAACATTGGTGCAGACTATAGTTGGTCCTCTTGCTCCTCACCGGTTATTCCCGGCTGTTCCACCCTCGTCATGGCCCCTGGCATTTTCCGGCATTTAGATATCCCCGACATCCCCGCTTATAGGACATTAACAAACTGGAAAGAATGTAAATGATGTTATATTCCCAACAAAATTGTCAATATAATCAGCTGAAAACGTGAAATAAAAGTTGTGCAATCCAGTGGGAAGGTTTTTAATAAACTGGCTAATGGAAACCCAATTTTAAATTCCAACAGTCTCCGATTATCACTGTCGCAAATGGTTCGGCATGTATATTGTCCAAACGGTGTTGAATTCTTCCAATGTTTTCTGCACTTCCTGAATCCTCTTTATTTTGTGCCAAAATCAGTTGTATTGCCCTCGCTCCATCCTGAAAGTCCACGTTGTAGTACCCAATTATACCATCTGAATTTATATTGCCAACATATGTATCACAAACGGTTTTGTCCATACAGTCATACGCTGTTATGGTACCAGCTACGTAATCCCAAGATGTTGCTTAGCTTTTTGTAAATAGGTTGATGACGGCATCGAGGTTATTTCGTATAGTTTACACATCTTCATTCCTGGGGTTAAAGTTTTTGGATGGTGCGCCCACAACAAACTGCGAAACGCATATAAAACAAAGTAAATAGAAACCCGTTATTCTATCAGTCAGTGAAATGAATGGTGCTGTTTGTGCGAAGATGTGAAGTATTTATACATAATATTTATCTGAAATTCTGTTCATCATGCAGGATGTATTACGGATTTCTGATAACATTTAAGTTTCTGAGT
>JAQGAO010005662.1:0-13298 GCA_034697705.1 Ommatoiulus sabulosus
AGGCCTTCATCAGGGCAGGAATTCGTCGGGCAAGGAATTCAGCCGCCGCAACGCGTGGCCGGGGCCAGCTAGTTTTTCTATAAACTTTGTTTTCAGTATAGCTTTTGAAAAAACTATAAATATTTTCTTACAAAAATAAACCCGCGATCTTTTTATACTGGTTTAAACGAACAACGGTTGACGTACATTTACCTCGTAGTTCGTCTTAACGAGAAGCCGAGATATTTGTCAAATTTTAACTATACTCTTGCCTAACTCACCCAAGTCATCGACGTTGTTTACCCGTAACGTCCTGAATTCTTCATCCGTTGCTACATGCTGAAATCCTGCTAGGTAAAGTATGTTACTTCAAAATCATCCTCATTTAATCGTTAATAAACAAAAATTGAAATTTTATAAAAATTGGTTGATCGATCATACCGTCGTTGTCGAGTCTCATAGCACCGTCAACTCGTTTTTCTCCGATAAAAGCATGTTCTTTGTAATGACATAACCAAAACCCTCGATGTAGTTCGGGATCAAAGTTTGTTATTTGGATTGAACAGTCCCTGGTGTTTGTGTCACTTTCGTCGTAATGAAAATGGTTGTCTTTCATCAGTCGCGAATGGTTTACGCTCCACCAACAAGAAGACATCGTTTGGGGGAACTTGCATTTCATTTTGATGTTTCTTTCTGCGTGCGTGCCAATTGGAACAAATAAAGACATTTTAAGAGAGTGATAAACCCGATCTAATCTTAACATCAAACGTACATCACCGAGTTAACAATGTCATTTTCTTTTTTGGAGTTAATTAACTAGTAAAGTTTCCATCTTTTTTTCTGTCATTTTTCGGAAGACTCGTGTTTTCTTTTCTTTTTTTTTTGAAAAATCGTTACTGGTTTTTTTGAAAACTCGTACTTTTTTTTGTTGAAAAATCGTCACTTTTTTTCGAAAAATCATCTTCATCTTCTATCATCAAGTGGTTGGCATTGAATTTGCAATTAGACGCCTTAAATTACCACAACCAGAAAGTTTTTAATCTCAAAAAACACAACGTTTCGACGTAACCTACGTCTTCATCAGGTGTCACTATGGCGATATACGATCATCTCTTCTACAACCATGTTCCTGATCAAAACATTAAAAAAAGAAAAATTTGGCAAAACTATTTTTTAACTTGAGCAAGGTGTTTTAGAGGGGCTCAGTCAAACGTACGTTTTAGTCGAGTCCTTGTGAATTACACCTAGACAATGGCTGCAGTAATTATAATGTAATTAACATACAATGTACCTCTAACATTGGAAAGCCAAACATCGTGACCCTTATCAGCAAAAAGATAACCTACATGATGTACTATAGTCTCGTTAAACCCAAAAGTTCCAGAAGTTTAGTTTTCCTACAACATTTGTTTCAGCATCCAGCAATATCCTGAAGTTCAATTTAGAATTTTCTATTTTAATTTTTCCATTATGGAAGGAAGAAAACTACAAATGGAGAATTAATTACCCTACTATTCAAAATTCACAGCATAAATCCTTGATCAGAAACAAATTTCCAATTTCTTCTGTAAATATTAATCAAATAAGGTTTTTATTTTTGACGAAATGACGCCCTAGTCAAGTTAAGCGGGCAACCACGCATAACACCGTGGCTGATACATCTTTCTGAATTTTCTGAATTTCTAAATCATTATTTATTTATTTATGAAAATTATTATGTAAAATTAATGTATTCATTGATTACTGTTGTATGATGGATTTCTTTTTTTTTTAATTCCGCTTCGTAAAATATCAGTCAACTACTGTATAATGGATATTTTCGGTTAAGATGAACACATTTTCGAGTTCCCAAGCATTCACCTTACGTTTCGTTAAAAGCGAATCCAAGACTTTTTGAGAAAATTTCGCCAACGAATCAATAAACAAATTTCGATAAGGTCAAATTCAAGGTCAAATTTTAAAAGTATTTTGAGAGGTCGTGTAATAAAACATTAAATCGCGAGAATTTTCCATTTATTTTAAAATCATGTTGAAAATATTCATGTATTATCCGGACTTTTGATAATCGTACTATGACTTAAATATGACGCTCATAGTTATTTCTTTTCAATTTCTAAGAGATCGTATAGACAACGTGTTGTTCATGGCTCGTAACCTATTGACCAAGTAGCTATTTATATTGTATGTGAGAAATAAATATGACATTCACTCTAACATCCTCCATGTAATGCATGTTCCAGAACAGGGAGCTTGATGGCACCTGCAGAGTCATAGGAACGACCTCTGGAGTCCTGCTCCAAACATTGTTGGTTGTTTGGTTTTCGAGGACTTTAGTGTTGCTATAAGCATATTCAATTGATACAAGTTAATGAAACAAAGAGGAACCGTCATGGTTGATTTTAGAGGAACTGGTCCTACACGTGTCCATAAGCAACTGTCAATGCACAGGCGATTAAAGTTAAAATTTTAGTGGAAGTGTCTCGGCATTGATCTATCCTCCGGAGTTGGCGCAGGAACTTCTGGCTCCAGAGTTGCTGCAAAAACTTCTGGCTCTGGAGTCGCCACAACTTCCGGAAGAACTGCTGGAACAGCAACTGCATCCATTTTGTGGCCTGTTTTGTAATGCCTCTTCATGTTGTGCGAGTTGTTGCACCTGTGCGTACATAGATCGCACTTAAAGGGCTTCAACCTGTAATGGATCACTCGATGGCGCCTGAACTGTAATTCCGACGAAGACATTGCCGCACTGGTCACAAACGTAGCGATGAAAGTAGTGGTATCTCAAGGACGACATCCGCAGAACGGACATCTCCCACTTATGCTGCACCTCTCATGTCTCTTCACAGAGTCAGTTTGTAAAACCAAGAAAACATCTCAAGTTTCAATGATCCGGGACTGTTGGGAAAGTATTGACTTGCAGTGGTTTTTTGCATAGATTGCAGTTTACTGCGAGACTTTCGTGCATTTCAAGAAACAGGAAATTTGAACAAATTAACTGGTAAAGAGTAAATGCTATACTGTCGTGGCAGTTTTAGAGGAATTGCCTTAACATTCGCCTATAGAAGCGACTTTGGAAAACCAAGAAAACCAAAGTCAGAGCAACCGAACCGTGATTCGTACCTGTGTCTACCGAATGTGAGGGTGAGCATTTATTCACTCAACTACACTTCATTTCTTACCATAATTTAAATAACAAGATAGCATCTTCAGTTTTTATTAGCAACATTTAGTTAAGAATTGGACGAAAAATGTCTTAAATTTAGAAAAATAATTTCATTACTCGTGGTATCTATTGCATTGGATACATATTTAAAAAATATTATATGGAAAAAAATGATGAGAAATATCGAAGAAATTAAGGTGTACGAACGTCAAGGGAGTTAGCTATCCTTTACTCCTGTGTCAACGTTGATTGTGGGTTGGAAAATTTACACCTGATTGGAAAATGGTGCTGCCCCAATGTACAAACCTATAGTACAAATCAACAAAACAAATAACTGTTTTGGGAACTGTACTATTCTGTTCGTTGACAAGAGATGTGCATGCCCAACAACGCCCAAATTACAGATAGGCATTGCAACGAGCAAAAGTGTAATATATAAGCGTTATTGCAGGTACTCTTGAGATGCATACTGTACATTTATTGCCTTGTTGTGGAACAAAATTCAATTTCCTAAGAGTGTTTCTTGTCCTAAAACAAGCAAACAATGCAGTTATTGCTTTTTCTATGAAAGCTTGTAGCCGTTCTATGAATGATCAGTGGTATACCAATGTGACGCACATAGAAAAATTAAACTGGAAATATTAGAAATAATAAGTTTTAAAATTATTGCATATCAGGATTTCTAGCACATTGATAACAGTGCCAAAGATTGTCAAAGCCATCATGAATTTTCAATGAATTACGGTTGACGAACTCTTTCTATAAGGTATTATCTGAAGTCGGACATAACGTAATTTCAACAATACGATCTAAGTTTCATCGGAGATTTCGATGAAATCCTGTCAAACGTACATGTTTACGTATATAATAATAATAATAAACGTTTAATTCACATCTTTAAAGACAGTACATAAATAAATAAATTAAAAGAATTCACAACACTCAAATGAAGGGAAAAGAAGAAAAGAAAATCTCAATCAATTACATCACTTTGAATATCCAATAAATAATTTTTCAATCTATTAATGTAAAGGTCCTGCAACTTGTATTATAAAACTCCTCGTTAAACAAAATAAATGTGAAAATGAATAGTTCTTGTTTATTTTGTAAGGAGGGAGGCCAGGCCGAAAGATGTTTAACAAAGTTTTAATCTCACAGCAGGGGAGGCAACTTGCCAGCCAAGGTACAAAACGGATCCCCGTAGGGGAAAACAAAAAGTCAGTGCAGGGCACGAAAGGAACAGCTCCCACAGAGCGCTCGCAACTCGCGAGTCTTCAGGAGGAGAGCCGGCCTGGCTACTCCTTTCCAAGCAGGAACGGTGAACACAGCAACGGATTCCAAAGCCAGGAGACGAGGAGGGTCCCAACTTCTAGGACCGAATCCTAAGGCGAAACTACGACGTCCATCGTAGGGCCAGGGCTCCTATATAGCCCGAGGAATCCCAACCTAACCGCCCCTAGTGGCAAACATGACAGAAGCGGTAAGAATGCCAGGGACAAACCCTGACACTTCCCAACAAAACAGAGCCACTCCAGGGGAACTAAGGAGAAAAAACGAAAAGGTTAGAAAAGGGGGGGGGCAGAAGGGGGAACGAGCGGAAGGTGTGGCGAGTAGGAAAGGGAGAAGGGAAGAAGGGCCCAAAAGACGTAGTGGGCCCACCCGACGTAAAGGGTGGAACAAAGGGGTCAGCGAGCCCAGAGACCAACCCAGAGGCCACCGGAGGCACAATGGCCGACGGGGCGGACGTAGGGGCAGGAGAGCCACCAAGAGCAACAGACGAAATAACAGCCGCTGCCGTCGACCAGGTAGAAACAGTGCCAGTGGCAGAGGAACGGTCAGCAAGTGCAGATCATGGCGTGAAAAACTAGGGGAGGCGTGCTGGCCGGTGCTGTCAGGGGCACAAGGGGGTCCTCGTCATCAGAGGACCAGCAAGCTGCTCCCGATGGACCGGCGAGCGCAGACGAACGCCAAGTACAAAAGTTTGTTTGCTGAGCGTAAGAGATCGGCATTGTGTGGGTCGCCGGGGTGAGCGGTGACCCAAGCGTCAATGTTATCCAGCAGCAGGCGGAGATCTTCAAGGTGGGATTCCGCGGAACGCGGAGGCGATAATGGCGAGCCGACGGCGACCAACTCTGCACGGACCGGAGAGAGGGGCACTTGCCTTATAGTGGTGTCCAAAAGGGAGGCGGCGCTGAGGTCCGCCAAACTGGAGTGGAAAGTGGGGGCGACACCCCGAGAGCGAAGCGCGTAACCAGCAGCAGGAACTGGAGGAGCGTCTGCAGTAGTAGAAGGGGGAACAGCAGCCATGAAGAGAAGCAGCGAAAGCGAAAGAAGCACGAGGAACGATAGCAGACTCCACCATGTAAGGAGGGAGGCCAGACCGAAAGACGTTTAACAAAGTTTTAATCTCACAGCGGGGGCGGCAACTTGCCAGCCAAGGTACAAAAGGAGTCCCCATAGGGGAAAACAAAATGTCAGTGCAGGGCACGAAAGGAACAGCTCCCACGGAGAGCGCTCACAACTCGCGAGTCTTCAGGAGGAGAGCCGGATGGCTACTCCTTCCCAAGCAGGAACGGTGAACACAGCAACGGATTCCAAAGCCAGGAGACGAGGAGGGTCCCAACTTCTAGGACCAAATGCTAAGGCGAAACTACGACGTCCGTCGTAGGGCCAGGGCTCCTATATAGCCCGAGGAATCCCAACCTAACCTAGTGGCAAACATGACAGGAGCGGGAAGAATGCCAGGGACAAACCCTGACAATTTATAGCTTGACACTTGGGATAAAAAATCGTATCAATATTGATGACTAGCTGAAAAACCCGGCATTGCCCGGTTAATTATAAATTGGCAATAGAAATGTACGCAAAAATAAATTAAGTAATCATAATTTGGAAAATGTTAAGGATCTGCGCTCGGAAAACGTTGAAAATTGGCAAATTTGTACTTTGAAAACGTTGAGAATTCTGCAAATTTGTACTGGAAAACCTGGAGAACTTGGCAAATTTGTTCTCGAAAAATGGGAAAAATTTTGCAAATGTGTACTGTGAAAATGGGCCCTGAGCTAAACATGTAGAAGTATTAATTTTGGTTCGCCATGACTGCGTTGAATTTCCCTGACTTTTTCAAAATTAACAATTCTTCCCTGACTTTTCCAGGTTTTCCAGGTATGGGGGAACCCTGTAATTTTGTCCCTTGTAAGTTTTGCAAAATCTTGACTAACATTAGCATATGTCAATTTTGTCCTTGTTCAGGGACATTTGTTTGAAAACCTGAAAAAGTTATGAAAATTGAATGAATTTTCTGGTGGAAGCCTTTCTGATTTTCGCGATGCCATTTTGATAAATTGTTCTCTAATATTGTGGCTAAACTCTTTAAAGGATTATTTCAATAGCTTTAAAATATTATTTGAAGTTACGACCTCAGAAAATCTAATGAAAGACGTGTATTATACATACAATCTATAATTAAACCTCCAAAACAGAGTAAATTACTTTACTCAAATAGAGAATTAAGATCGTAATTTTTCTTCTTCGGAAAGACTCATTTTAAGCAGTTATTTCTATTACGTGAAGCAAAAAAAAATGACAAATCAAAGACTAAACTGGCAAAAATAGACAGATACAACTGAAAAAAAAATACAAAAAAAGCACGCTCGAATTTAGACATGTGGTAGCCAATTTGTACCACATGCCAATGCACAATTGCTGTAAGCAATTACCTAATCTTAATAAGGTGTACCTGGAATAAGGAATGAGCAACTGTTCCATTTGAGGTTCTCATACGACTTCCAACAAATGCTTTTTCACTTCTTGATTGGGAACTGCGCCTAGAAGAAAGGTTAATATGTTACTGAATCTGAATGAGTACATTAACAGCAGACATCATCGGCGATCAGCCGATTTTTAGTGAAGCGAGACTTGGGAGTAAAATTGGTGCTTTTTTGACGCAAAAATGTGCGATCATGGGGAATAGGGTAATGTTTTCGGGAGCGGTAACCCCCTTAGATAAATTCGGAGGTTTGGATAAGTCGTCCTTAACTTTTCGGAGAAATCGGGTGAATGGTTTAAAAGTTGGGGTGGCACATTGACGATACACGCCTTCATAAAAATTCAGAGGGGGGGGGGGGGGTTTAGGGTTTGGTTACACATGCTTACATGGGGGAGGGGGTTGATGGTTGGTTACTGTATGCAGCGGCAAAAATTAAAATTGTTTTTTTAAAAAACTTTAAATTTAAAATCATCTTTCTTTAAAGGTAAAACATACGGATGCAGCCTGCAGGCCCTGCCCTAGATTTTTGAACATTTTGGTCATTACAAAACATTTCAACAAGGCGAAATTTTTAATCTTTTAATCTTTGCAAAGAACCCACGATCAAAGGGTGGTAAATAGGATAGGGCACAAAGAAGTGAATTGTTCCTATGTGGAATTCCTGGAGATTCCAAAAATAGAATACCTTCATTTTATTTGATTGTACTGTCTTCTCCGACTCCATGTCGTCACCTAAATTAGTCTCTTAAATAGAGTTAACTAGAGTTATCGCGGAATAAATGACAATGTGATAAAATAATCTTACAACATTCATTTTAATATATCATATTATAACTATAAAGAGTAAGTATATACGTGCGCGACAAATACACAAATACATGGGGCGTTTTTTGGAATACACAAGCGGTGCCGCACCTCAACAACATATCCACTAATAATGAACGCAAATTTTCTGCAGCCTTCGTCGCTGCATTTGTGTCACAGTATACGTGATGTGCGACTTCGCACATCATTAAGGAGGATGGGGGGGGGTTGGGATGATGGTTACATTTGGTTACAAGGGGGGGGAGGGGGGTCAAAAATAAAAAAGTGGTTACGTAATTTATGTACGCTCCCACAGTGACCGGACCTGTCTATTGTGTACAGTGACCAGTGTGTGTTGTCTTTTTTGCAATTTTTACATTGCCAAAGTACCTTATAAACTTAAAGTGACCAGATAAAGGATGAGTCACCTTACATCTTGCTTTAACCCCAGTGGTAACTGGGGTTACTGAAAACATGTTCATAAGAAGCAAAAAGAATTTCAAAGGAGGAAAACTTGATATTTTTTTCTTTTAAAAAGTGCAATAAGGCAATAAATATACTGTATGCAATGCACATGGACATGATGATTCTGTACTTTTTTGGTTTTGTGGTTTTATACTACATGTATTCCAGTCTACAAGTACAGTGTGCATGTTCATTTCAATTTAATTCAGGCATTCTTTCTATAGTGACCACCTGTGTACAGTGAGCTATTACTGTGAGCAACGTTGCATTTTTTTGATGGTCACTTTTAACAGGTTTTACTGTAGACATAAAACTACAAAGATAAAGGAAACTTAGAAACATGATGAATTTCTATGATAATGAGGAATCTTCAATGCAAAGTTTTACCTTAAATTCAAGATGCATGTTTGTGAGATAACGTTGTATTTATTTCGGTGAATCTTGCCGCATCACGAGGTTATTGAGCAGGAAAGTTTATCAACCTGTGATTAGCATGCCACTACACCGCGATAAATTCCCCCTTTTTTAATTAAATCTTCTTTTAATTAGCGTTTTACTACGAGAAAACTCATATCCACTGGCTTAATGCTAGAATAACTATTGCTCATTTCTCATACCACCACCGATACCTCCGAACTTAATTACATTCCTGTAGGTCCTTAACACCTTCATTTCTTGCAAAAAGCAAACTCTGCTGAAATTATCAGAAGTGATGATACAATATCTGTTACAAATTAAAAATTACTACAGTGAAAACTCGTTAAGATCTTCGTTTATTCGTTTATTCGCAGTTTTAATAAGAGTACGAAAGCATTTCCGCGCTTCGTCTTAGGGAATGGACGAATGCATGATGATTTCATCATTGAAGACTAATTCCGAAGTTTGGATATTAAAATTTTTTGGCTAACACAGCGCGAATTTCCGAGAAGTAAAAAATTCGATAGTGTCCGTTAAAACTATAACTTAATAGTTTTATCCATATGAAAATAAAAGGTAATCGTTCGTTATAAGGTTATCTATGCAGTATATATATACTAGCTGGAATTCCAGCTATCTTTACTCCTACTGACCGTGGTGCATTAGGGGGTGCGTAGAAACCGCATTAGGGGTGCAAGAGTGCCCGAGTGAAGTTGCAGGTTCAAAGTACAACCCCCAAGCATACCTGTTTCTATGAATCAATACAATTCAGTTTCAATTTAATGAATACATATCTAAAATCAACAATTGGTAAATGTGTTCTCCAAAAGAGGAAAGCCATACGTGTTGTAAGGCCCAGCATTTCCTGGGCTGTACCTACCGATAGAATGAACAAATGAATTAAAAATCATGGCCGCAGCGTCCCCATACCACTTCAGCAAATTCAAAAAAAGTTTGTCGTAACACATTGGTTATGTTATTTTTAAAAAAATATCAATCGAGGAGTCCACCTTCCTATAGGGGTACTCGCTCGTTCTTCATGACAATTCTGTTGCCGATGGCTATATCCAACGACGCCCTGACCACTACTACGTCGTTGTATTGCTCAGCTTGACAGTTGTAGTTATCATCGCGTCGTTCAAAATTGCCGATTTTTGGAATCTATAGATAGATAGTTCAATGCCTGAAATACTTTGGAAAATATTCTTTTGGACAAAAAAGCAACGTACAGTGTATAACCTACTCGCAATGCTATACACTACATATAACAAAAAATAAATTTAAAACATTTATATTTACGTTGTCGCTTTGTTGTTCTGGCTCGTATGATCTATACATGTAGTCTAATTCGAAGGTTGATGATGATCGCTATTATGATAATTATCGCGTATACTATAATGGTACTATGGTAGACATTTCTGAACTATGTTCCGCAATGCTTACTTCAGCCATATTTGAATGACGAAAATCAAGCCAAGTTGTGATTAATTCCCAGTTATATATTGTGAATTATAGCTGTAAAACCCGGCTTTGCCCGGGGAAGATAAAAAAATCATAAACGCAACGATATTAAATGATGCTATGCAAGGATGCACACATCAGTCAAAAACCAGGTACATGTACATTGTCAAATACGCGAGCAATAATAAATGTCACAAGCACTATTATTGCACTAATTATGCAACGTTTACCAACTTTCTAATTCGAGGATTTGCTCTATCTCCTATGGTTTAGCGTTTAAAATCCCATGCGCCATGAAATTGAAGTGCACAATGTTTGACATGGCTTCAGGAGTACTCACATCACATCCTATTCGCTGATGTAAGCACATTTTACCTAGCACCTGAGGTGGTAAAGATATTTGAGACGCCCAGACATATACACTTGGATGAAACCTATAATTCTGGTTGAGATCATGTTTTGTCTGACTTCTAATAAAAGGAAAATATATTCATAATATTCGTTATTATGTGGTTAAACATGTCCATTGGAAACTCAACATTAATATGTCCATTATTAGTTTGTCAATATGCAATAACTGTTTCATTGGCAACCTTATTTTCATAAATTAACTTATGAAAATGCTGGGTTTTATTTAACTTTCTAACATAACATCTCAAATGTTTTCTCATATATAGGGAACTTGTTATTCCTTCTGAATGGTTCGGTCCTTTGAGGATTTTAAAATTTGATTAAGCAATTTCTTCATATTTAACGTTTCCACAGATGTTATTAGAAAAATTCAATGCCTGAAGAACAATACTTTACTTGCAGACTTTCTCCCTGTTGCTTTTATCGACCTTTTATGCTTACAGGTACAATGTCAAATACACATAAGTAAAATTTTTTGTAAAAAAATTAGGGTTGTTTTCAAGGAATTCTGTTCTGTTATGAAAAGTAAGTTTTGGTAAGTCAAAAGCTTGTTGACTTTAGGTCCAAGATTAAATCGTCGTGGCACTTCTATTTTCTTTGATCTTATCTAACATGATTTCAATCGAGTTTCAACTGGATTTCAAAAAGTGAAAAAGTTACATTTTGTTAAAATATTTTGCTTTATAGATGTACGTTATAGGATTTCTTGTATACTAAACGAGGAACACTTTCGCAAAAAATAAGATTGTTATTCATACTTATTATCTCAAAAACGTATTAACAAGTGCAAAACTTCAGCATGTTGACATGTTAAACATTTCTTTTTACATGTACACTTACGTGTCATTAAATACTAACTTTCACACACAAGTTAGTAACTTAACTTTTGACACATTGTACCTCAATGTTTTATTTAAACTAAACAAATGGTATTTTTAATAAGAAATGAAGTATATATCAATGCTTTTCTGCTAGCAATTGAATTTGGGAGGTTTATCTTATATATCATTTTAAAATTGATGCAGAATTGCATTTCTTATCGGAAACGACAATTTGGGACATTTTGAAATATCATTCAGACCTGCAATGAATGTAGATAGTTTTAGCACAGTTTTTTCTGGGTTTTCGTTTGTAGCTAATCTGAATTCCTCACCAGGCGTCGCCCCTCATGTGGTCATCTGGTCCTTATCTGCAACGGTCATTTGGCCACTTGACTATATCCGTTGACGTATTGGCCGGATTATGTCTCGACGAGATAGGTTAGCGAATGTAGGAGTAGTGTCCATTGCGGGTCAGCAACTGCCCACTAGCCCGAGCGAGATGACGTCACGGTGTCCAGCTAGGAAATGCATTAAGGCTAACCGCAGGGTGGTCTATGGTGAGTTAATGGACTAGGAAGATGGTGTGTGGGTGATTCATTAGCGCTGGACTTTGAAGGAGCGATGCGTTGCTGGATCGTGGTCAGGTCAAGAAAGGACTGGGCAAAACAATGGCCAGATAGAAGAAGGAATAAATGTGCTGATCACTTCCGCATCAAGCTGATGAGTTATGGGACTCTGAGCGTGGATACCCCGTAGAATAAGTAGATGGGAAAAGTTAGTTGCCTGTACTAAAATATATGGATGGGCTTTTATTTCTGTTATTTATGAGCTTTCACACGGTTCAACTCGGCTGCAATAACAATGCAGGGTTTTAAGGGAGAGAATATTTGATATTCTCAGCATCGGAAATGATGGGGTCTCCCTAGACAATGGGGGATCAGACGCCCTCCCCACGCATCAGTGTCCAATGTTTTCTGTTTTATAAATCTAACTTCTGTTTAGCTGCTTATCAGTAGCTACCCACGTAGCAAGCTGACCAAAAACTGACGTTATTTTTGGTCAGCTTGCTACGTGGGTAACATAATTGCACAATTAATAACCCTAAAAGCATAAACAATTTTATTTTTCAAAGTTTGGGACCCATCCAGCAATGGTACTGGTCTGTAACTGGTCTCCAAAAATGCCAAGTACAGATAAAAATATTACAAAACGCAAAAATGCTTAAAAATATAATCTGAAATACGATGGAACAGGCTGTTCCACCGTAAGGAGCATCTCAGAGAGTTAACTCGACTCCCGGAAACGGAGTTTCCAGCTTTCCCCTTCCCTGGCCCTATTAAGGCCCACAAGGTATTACACGCATATGAGCACATTTAGTTATTTTAGATTACCGTTAGGCAAAACGTTTCTTAACGGAATGTGTGTAAATCAAAATAAATTTTTTAATGAACATAAGAAAGCGAAATTTAGGGCGAAGGAGCTTTGAAAATTACCCTGAATTTATATACAAAAGGCCTTATTAGCAACCTACATACAGCGATGCAATTTAAATCATGATAATATTGATAACTAACATGCATAGGGCCTATTAGTTAGGTTAGGCACACAAAGATTTTAGAATAGTACCATTCTCACTGCCTGTTACAAATAAATGTAATGGATATTGGTCAATGAACTATTGGAGCAAAACGATAAAACCAAAAACCCCAACAATTAAGGAAGAAAATTCTTAAATTCGGCTAAAAAATGATGCGCTTACATTGTTAACACATACCAAGGATCTGGAATACCATGTCTTTCACGATTTTTTACCACGAATCCAATATTTTCACTTTTTTCTCCGTTTTTTTTATTAAACTTACAGAGTTTAAATTGTTACTTATAAATTATCCATAAGCCACGTTATCAAAATAAGCACAATGGTTGACTTCCCCTGGTTGAAGGATCAGTATAATTTTTTTATACTGATAATTGGGACATACTGACATCAGTAACATACTGATCTCAG